>JBCEWC010001114.1:0-44254 GCA_038996855.1 Solanum aculeatissimum
GACTATATATCGTATGAATCAACTTGAGTTTGGGATTTGATTAAGTTTTAAATGTTGAGTTTGTTATTGAGAATTTCGAGCCTAGTGAAGTATGTGTTACGCTTCCGCATCCTTTGAACCAATAATGAGTTTTGATTCTATGATGGCTTGATAGAGAGCCTTCGGGTTCTCCTTCGCCATGTCACATCTAGACCCCCTAACCGGGTCGCGACAATTTTGTATGTATTGAACAGGACCAAGTAGAGATAGATGTTTTGGATTGACTGAGAAAAACATGTTCTCTAAACTATTAAATGTACTTATATTCTTAATCCTGATATAACGATTATGAGTTGTATATATTAATTATCATTTTGATTTATTAAAAACTGAGATTCTGAAATGGACCAATAAACCTGATAAGTTGGATGATAATAATATATATTGGTGAAATAATTAGTTAGTTGATGAAATTCATATCTCAATATAGAGACTGATGATACACCTTTTTATGAGAAGCTTATAAGTTTTCATGTGCAAACTCGATCGGTAGATTTATGAATCTAGCGCATGAAATAAGTTAAGTATTACTCCAAAGGAAATTAATCGTTAAATAAAATTTGAAATTAAATATTGCTCCAAAGAAAATTAATCATTAAATTAAATTCGTCAGTAATTTAATTTGTTGATTTGTATCTGTAGTCTTAACGCGGGGAATTACATAAGTGTTTAATGGAGAATTTTGAAATATAAATGGAGGAGTGCAATTACAAATTTTTAGTGAAATAATTTGTAATTTATTATGGTAAGAATAATTCAGATTAAACAGAATTATTTTCATAATAGGAAGTCTCAGTAATTAATTTTGTGGTTCCTACCGTGCTCATATTTAACTAGAACTCAGAATCATATTTTTAATAAAAGAAAGTTTCTTGCATTTCAAGAAAAGGGATTTCCTTCTTTCTTTTGGATTTGAAAAGGTACTCTATAAATAGAGGTTCTCTTAACCTAGAAAATTCAATAGACAAGAGAGAGAAAAAGAAAAAGAATTAAAATTCTATACAATATTTGTCCACCCAAGTATTGTGAGAGTTCGGTTGTTAATTTGTGATCACTTTAGAAGATCGTGGATCCGGAGTCTAGTTTGTTTCAAGATATCTGCACACGCTTCAAGAGGTATTTCTTAAATTAATTTTCTGCATACTTTGTGTGTCATAGTGATTGTTATCTATAATTTATGTAAGTAGTAAGATCATGAGAATGCTTCTGTTATGTAATATTTTTCCAACAATTGGTATAAGAGCCCTGCTTGTATCTTTATAGATAATATAGAACATACGTATATGATATTATATAAGATCATATTTATGATTAATGATTTGGGGTTAAAACATTATGTGATTAGTTATGAACTGTCCTCGTTTTTCTTTTAACAAAATAATCAGAATGTTTCTTAAACTATATGTTCATTAATTGGTGTGTTGATGAAACAAAAGAAAGAATTAGTTATGTGGATTATCTGGCGGCGACAGTTAGTGAAAGAGTTTTCACTTGTGAATGCCAATTTCCATATATTAACATTATAATCCAATATAATGATCTCTTTAATAATAATAATAATAAAAATTGTTATGAGGAAAATAGTGGTAATAGCTTTGTGCCATTATGATTGATAACGGGTTAAGGGATTTAGTAATTTGATTTATATATATCAAATAATAAATCAATTGGTCTATATTTATTTTGTTATCAGTTTGGATTTTTTTTATTAAGAGATGTTTGTATTTTTTTCTTTGAAAATATTGGAATAAAAATTTAAAAAAATACATGATAATTAATTCTTTTTAATTCTCAAGATAAAATAGTAATGAATTATTAAATTTATGTATTGGCTTAAACCTTCCTCCCGAACGGATGAATTTAATACAAGTCATTACATATTTAATCGCTAGTTTGATAATTTGTATTAACTCTCCCAAACTGAGTAATATATGATTGGATCAATGTAACTAGGCTTTATGATTTTCACTTGACTTAAATTAACAGTAAATTCTCCAACTGAGTTAGGTTTGTATAAGTTTATGGAGTGAATAATCAGTCATTACATATGTATGTATGAGTAGTTCTCCAATCCCAACGATTGGCTATTCAAGATACATGATGTATATATATGTGGTGAGTTTGAATTTAATTATCCAATGTTTATATATGACTGTAAAATTTGTATAAATCTACATGATTATCAAATTTTTTTAATTATCAAAATTCAAATAGTAATGAAGTATTGAATTTATGTGTTGGCTTAAACTTTTCTCCTTAACAGATGAATTTAATATAAGTCATTACGTATTTAATTGCTAATTTGATAATTTGTATTAACTCTCCCAAACTGAGTAATATATGATTGGATCAATGTAACTAGGCTTTATGATTTTCACTTGACTTAAACTAACAGTAAACTCTCCAACTGAGTTAGGTTTGTATAAGTTTATGGAGTGAATAATCAGTTATTACATATGTATATTGTATAAGTAGTTCTCCAATCCAACGATTGGCTATTCAAGATACATGATGTATATATATGTGGTGAGTTTGAATTTAATTATTCAATGTTTATGTGACTGTATATTGATCTATTGTAATTTTTTTAGTCTCAGATTCAACATGTCTCCTATTAATCCCATTGTTACTATTTTGAGTCAAAATAAACTTGAGGGTCCTAATTATGTTGACTGGAGATGAAATCTTGACATTGTGTTAACTGTTGAAGAGTACAAATTTGTACTCCATGAAGAGTGTCCATTAAAACCTGATGAACAGTTTAGTGATGAGGAAAAACTCGCTTATCAAAGATGGCAAAAGGCTGATGAGATGACGCGATGTTACATTCTGGCTTCAATGTCAAATGTACTGCAACATCCGAATCAAGCTATGTTCTCTACTTTTGAAATTCTGGAGAATCTCAAATAAATGTTTAGGGACCAGAGTCGCGCAGATAAGCAGACTGCCATGAGAGATCTCATGAACACTAAGATGATTGAAGGTACTCCAGTTTGAGACCATGTTCTAAAGATGATAAGTCTTGTAAATGAACTAGAGGTCTTAGGGGTTGAAATCGATAATGAATATCAAGTTGAGATGATACTGCAATCTCTGCCAGATATTTTTCAACAATTTCGCCTAAACTATAATATGAATAAAATGAGTTTATATTTGGCGCAATTGTTGAATGAGTTACAGGCGGCAGAGATGATTATCAAAAAACAGGTACCATCTGACACTACATGTTGAGAAAGATTCTACTTCTAAATCGAAAGGTGGACAAAAGAAGAAAAAGACTCAAAAAGTTAAGCCAGTTGCACCTTCAACTAGAGGCATGAAAAAGCCTAAGGGCTAGTGTTTTCATTGCAAGATGACAGGTCATTGGAAGGCGCAGTGTCCAGTTCTCTTAGCCAAGAAGAAGAACAACTCAGGTAACTCACTTTCACTTGTCATTGAAACATGTTTAGCGGCTGTTTCTACCACTTCATGATGTGTAGATTCAGGAGCCACTGATCATATATGCACTACTTTGCAAGGGTTTCAAGAAACGCACAAGCTGACTAAATGTGAAGTCATTATTTTTCAAGCAGATGGCTCAACGGCTCCAACTTTAGCATTAGAAAACCTTAGTATTTCTTTTAGTAGTGGTAGATTTTTAATTTTAAAAGATGCATTATAGTACCTGCTGTTAGAAGAAATTTGATTTCAGTTTCTAAAGCTTTGAGAGATGGTTATGATGTTAATTTTTTTTATAACAGTTGTGTTATTAGTTATAATAAACATTTTATTTCAGTGGGTTCATTGATTGATGATCTTTTTATTATTAATGTCTCTCCAAAACTATAACAAACTAAAGAACTGAATACTGTTAACCTTTCAAGTAAAAGAAAATGTTCTTCTGAATTTAATGAGATTTATTTATGGTACTTGTGTCTATGTCATATAAATCTAGATAGGATTTCAAGGTTGGTTCGAGATGGACCTTTAGGTTCATTAAAAATGGAGGCACTACCAACATGTAAATCTTGTTTAGAAGGAAAAATGACTAAGAGAACTTTTCCTTCAAAAGGAAATAGTACCAATGATAAATTACTATTAATTCATTCTAATTTGTGTGGCCCAATGAGCATACAAGCGAGAGGTGGATATGAGTATTTTGTGACTTTCATTGATGACTACTCAAAATATGGATATACTTATTTATTGCATCGTAAGTCTGAACGCTTTGAGAAATTCAAAGAATTTAAGGCAGAGATGGAGAAGCGATACGAAAAATATATCAAGTCACAGCGATCTGATCATGATAGATGATACCTCTCCCTTGAGTTCATTAGTTATTAGTTACTTATCAGAACAAGGAATTACATCTCAAATTCTGTACCTAGAATACCACAACAAAATGGTATAGTAGAAAGAGATAGAACTCTTTTAGAAATGGTTAGATCTATGATGAGTTACTTTGATTTGTCTTATTCCCTTTGGGGATATGCATTAGAAATTGCAAATTACATTTTGAACTTAGTTCCTTCTAAGTCTGTATCTGTGACACCCATTGAATTGTGGACTGGGTGTAAACCTAGCTTGAAACACATTCAGATTTAAGGATGTCCAACTCATGTGCTAAAAGGGAAGATAAAAAAAATTGGAACCCAGAATAGAAGTATGTGTTTTTATTGGGTACCCTATAGGAATAAAAGGTGGTTTATTTTATAATCCTAAAGAAAAGAAAGTTATTGTGAGTACCAATGCTAAGTTTCTAGAAAGGAATTTTTAACAAACCACATTCCCAGAAGTAAACTACTTTTATGAGAATTAAGCAAAGAGATAACAAATCAACCTACTGAATATAATGAAAGTCAAATTCAAATCCCAGATGTTAGAGTTAACATACCATTACATTCTAGTAATGGGAGAGATGTTAATAGACATATAATTCCACAAGTACAAGTTCCTAAAAATCTATTACATCAAAGTAGTGGGAATAGTACTGAGCAGATTGCATTAGAGGAAGAAGTTGTTAATATCTCTACACTGAAAGGTGATGAGAATAACATGGAGACTCAAGATCCTATAAATGATGTGGTTCAACCACAAGATCATAATAATGCAACTCTCTCTGTATCTGCCCCTGCCCCTGTAGTAACTAGTTATAGTAGGAGAGTGATAAGAATTAGATTCCCCCAATATTGAAACTATAGTCTACATTAACTAATTAAAATACGAAATAATAGAACTCTACCTTCGCTATAGTTAGGGAAAACTGCTATAGCAAGCCATCACTTTGCTATAGCGGAGCCTGGCCGATCTTTCCCACTTAGGGCTAATGTTCGGTAATATATGTTCAACCATATCTGCTGGTTGGAGTTGTTGGAGTTTCAAATACATCCTAGTACCCTTTTAAAATGAACTTTTTCACTCCCATTCTTCACATGTCATTTCCTTCCTCAACAAAATATAGTACTCCTTGCTTAGTCCAGTTGTTCAATTTCAGGAAAAGTTTATGAAGCATATAATTTCATTAAAAAGATATTTGGCTAGATAGGCTATCTTTAGATTTCAGAACTCATTTCTGATAAAACCCTTTCACATACAAATAAGAAATCAATGGCCTCTTCTCTCTTTTTCACTTCTCATCTCATCAAATTTCCCATTTCCGATGCTAGATCAACCAACAGAAATCCCACATTCCAATCACTGAAACTCCCCCTTCCTTTGATTCACTGTGGTATTCGTGACCTACGAGAAAGAATCGATACAATTAAGAATACCCAGAAAGTTACAGAAGCAATGAAGCTAGTTGCAGCCGCCAAGATCCGCAGAGCCCAAGAAGCAGTCATCAGTACCCGACCATTTGCTGAAACCCTTGTTGATATGTTGTACAACATTGCCCAACAGCTTCAATTGGAAGATGTAGATATACCCTTAACAGATATCAGACCTGTAAAGAAAGTTGCCCTTGTTGTTATTGCAGGTGAAAGGGGTCTTTGTGGGAGTTTCAATAGTGGAATATTCAAGAAAGCAGAGGCCCGTATGGAGGAATTGACGAATCTTGGAATTGGGTACACTTTGATTAGCGTTGGCAAAAAGGGTAATGGGTATTTTCGGAGGAGGAGGAAAGGTGAATTTGTCGATAGATTCGTTGAAGGAGAGAGTTTTCCTACAACTAAAGAGGCTCAGGTTATAGCTGATGATGTTTTTTCTTTGTTTGTTAGTGAAGAAGTTGATAAAGTAGAGCTTTTGTATACTAAATTTGTTTCTTTGATTAAATCTGATCCTGTAATACATACTTTGCTCCCATTAACGTCTAAAGGGGAGGTTTTGGATGTGAATGGGAGAAGTGTTGATGTAGATGAAGATGAGTTCTTTAGGTTGACTACTAAGGGAGGAAAATTGACTGTGGTGAGGGATCATTTGAGGGTTAAAAGGGGGACATATTTGCCTTATTTAGAGTTTGAGCAAGATCCTGCTCAGATTCTTGATGCATTGATGCCTCTCTATTTGAATAGCCAGATTTTTAGGGCACTTCAAGAGTCATATGCAAGTGAGCTAGCAGCTAGGATGAATGCAATGAGTAGTGCCACGGATAATGCAGTTGAGTTGAGGAGGAACCTTTCTGTTGCTTATGATCGGGAAAGGCAGGCGAAGATCACAGGTGAGATATTGGAAATTGTTGCTGGAGCAGATGCACTTACATAGCTGGTTGTATTCTGGTATCTGGATTCTCTTTGTTTTGTGATCTGGATATACTTCAATGTGTTCCATTGGCTCATTTTGCAAGCAGAAGCTTGTTGGAGGCTTAATTAGAGATGTTTCAAATTCAGGATTCTCTTGAATCAAAATGAGATGAATTTCTTCTCTGATGCATCATAAAACTTCTTGTCTCCCTTTAACCGCCCTGAATGACTCGTTCCTCAATTTCTTCTCTGATCCATCATTATGCAAGGACTTGAAGATCAAGATTTGTTGAGGAGACAGTTTCCTAACTAGTACCAGAGTTTTAACACATGATCTGATGGATTCAGATATTCAGGATTAAGAAAAATTCAGCTTATGTTGTTATCAGTGGAACGATATTGGATCAGCTTTTATTGGATTAGTAACGCTAACACATTGTTTAGATGATTGTTAGTTGTTACCCATTGTATTGTATTATATTTTTAGTTTAAATACAATATTTGTTTTGATTGTTACTTAAATGTTATTGTATCGTATCGCTTAAATTAGGTAACAACAAAAAGACTTATTTTATAACAACCAATTCGGTGTGATTATTTCGTTATCTTAATATTTTCTTCTAATTTTGTCTTTACTTACTATGTACTCCGTTTGTCCATATTTACTTGTCTCCTATTGACTTGATATAGGAATTCAGAAGTAGTAAATGATGAGTAATTTTATCAAATTACCCTTTGAATATAATAAATGCAATTTCTCAAAAAATATAATAAGAAAATGATTATAATTAATGATAAGGGTAAATTAGAACTAAGTATAAAATTATCTCTTGATTTCATAAAGTGGACAAGTATTGTTGGACATCCTAAAATAGTATAAGGGACAAGTAAAGATGGACGGATGGAGTAATAATTTTATTTTATCTTTTATCCTATCCTTCATAGTAGTTTTACCACGTAACCTAGTTTTCTTATAGATTTATTATCAGTTATGAATGTGTGACATTATGTAACAATGAATAACGATACAATCTATTAGATATTCATTAAAACAACACAAAATGACACAATACAATTCAATAAGATACATTATGAAACATATGTAAAAACCATTAAATAAAGCGTAAAAATCTCTTTAATATGATCAAAGTTCAAATACACTCTCTATATTTTAAAATTAAATACTTCTTTAAAAACATAAAAATAAAAATATTGACAGAACTATAGATGCAGGGAAAAAGTCCAAAAAATTATAAAAAAAATGGAACAAAAAAAAAAAGGAAAAATGAAGCACAAGAAAAAAAGGTCTTAATTAAGGGATTAGCTTAATTAATGTGTTTTGTCTCCCTCATACATAGGGAAAACTCAAAAAAAAAATCAGAATAAAGAAACATAGAAAAAAAATTGTGTTAATTAATTGATTTTTTTTCTCTCATTAATTTATTGTTTGTAATTATTGAGGTAAGAAATTGAATTTTATCTTAAATGTGTTGTACTAAGTATAATTAATAAAGACAAACAAATTATATGTTGAAACATAAAACACAATGTTCTCTGGTTAAAACTTGGATTTGGTTTGATTTTGACTTTGGAGAGTGTATCTATTTTAATTCAGCATGATGGTAAATGAGATGCAACAGGTTTGATCTTCTTTTTTTTTTAAAAAAAAATTCGTTGTTGTTTTTCTTCTTCTATTGGTATAAAGTTTACATGTTTTTTTTAAAAGTAATCGTATAACACAAAGAAAATAGTGGACGGTTTGAATATAGATATTTTGTCGGTGAAAAAATACGTAGGAAGTGTTAGATATTCATGATAAAAAGTAAATGATTGTCTGAAAAAAACTAAGCGTATAGATGATTGTCTGGAAAAAAGTACATGGTGCAAATTATTTTTTTTAAGTAACCCTATTATCTGGATTTTTTTTTTACTATTGATGAAAATATGAATCATTAATTATTCTAGGGAACAAAGAATTAAAAATAATATTTATATTAATTATTCATTGAAGTAATAGTTAATGACGTCTATCTTTTTTTCTTTCTAAAAAATAGTATTAATCAATAATAAATAATTTTTTTGAATTTTATTTGTACCAGACGAAAATAGTTAGTGTTATTTTTTTTGGTGAATTGACGATGGTATAGTTGGTTGTTTTTTTAAAAAAGTTGATTGGTTGGTAAGTTTTTGGTATTTGGTTTGTATTTTTTTTGTTTATCTGCGTTTGATATACTTGGTTGACATTTTTTGGTATTTGATTGTTATTTTCTTGATTTGTTTGATGTGATTTATTTGGTTGGGTATTAATTGATGTTAATTTGGTCTTACCTCGTATTTAGTTATTTTTGTTGGTGTTAATATTATTTAATATTATTCATAATTGCCTAAAAAAAATGATGATAAGTTTGTTGATTGTATTTTATATTTGTAAAAATAAAAAATAGTTAAGTGGTTGTTTGGTGAAATGTTGATTTCAAAGTTTGATGGTTGGTGTATTTATTTGTTAATATTTGATATTTATATGTCGAGTTTTACTTAGTAAGTGTTATTATGGTATTAATTGGTGTTATTGTCACGCCCTGGGAGGGTACCCTTGGCGTGCTTGACACTTAGATATTATTGCTAGCCCCCAAGCGAACCATTTGACCTCATCACATTCATTCAATCATAGTTTAACACATCATCAGAAGAATAAAGATGAAAAAGGTGGGCAAATCTCAATATATAAAGGTCATAGACCAACAATCAGACTCTAATTCTCTAACATAAAAATAGTTTAAAAGAAAACCAGTTAAGAGATAAAGATCTCAACATCAATTCATCACTGTCTAGTCTATGAAGCCTCTAACTCTACTATCTAGATGGTGTCAATGATAGGTTCATGGCTACCTCAAATCAAATAAAAGAAAATTCTAAACTCTAGTAGTTAAATGATAGTAATATGAAAATCCTCCAAAAACAAGGAGGTCTCGCCAATCAGTTGAATGTGAATAGATCCTCAACGGTGTGTTTGTTGATGATCTCTAGTACCTGTCTCTGCATCATAAAATAATACAGTCCAAATAGACATCAGTAGGTGAATTGTACGAGTATGTAAAATGACTGAATGAAACAAATATAGGTAGAATAACATAAAATAAAATCAACTCAGAAAATACTCAATCAGAATGTCAAATATCTATCTAGAGCAAGAATAAAGAGTAGACAATGACCATTCAATACCAATCCCAATCCAAATCCAAATCCAATCTAATCCAAATAAGAGTACTATCAAGATGAAACTTTGATGGGAGTTTCAATGTATCTCATGCTTCCAAAAGCTCTGAAGTTATAGCATTGTTTGACAGGGAAATGAGGGATATCAACAAGGCAAACATGATTTGCTTCAAGAATTCTAGAAATAAGCATGTCATAAAGTAGATGGGGGGGGGGGGGGGGAGGGGGGGGAGAGTCAAAGTTGGAATCATCCATAAAGTGGAGTATATATGAGGATGTCTTGACTTGCTGTAGATAGAGTAGAAAAAGATCCATCAAGAGAAAGAACGGTGGTTGTCACAATGTGAGTAAGAACCCTAGCCTCAAAAGACACATCTTTAGGACCCAAATTAGAGGGGCAAAAATTATAAGGATTAGAAATCAAGGCCTATTTGGTTTCTTCAAAAGAAACTTTAAAATCAGAGGGCCACAAATTTTTAGTAGGAGAAGAAAACCCAAAATAGTGAATTCCAAAGATTTCATAAAAAATGTCAGGGTCTAGGAAGATTCGCTTATCCAAAACTAGAGATTTAACTTCTCCAGGCTTGAAGGAATGAAGATTAGCATAGAAGAGCCTGACGAGGGGTTCATAAATAACCTTTGGAGAGGAAGAGAAATTTTTTGCTTAACCCTGAAAATCAAAAAATTCTTTAATGGGATAGTGAATAGTCAAAAAGAGATCAAGGTCCACAATTCGGCCATACACGACTGTCTTAGACTTGAGGGATTGAAAAAGGGATTCATTTGAAGGACTCTAAAAGTCTGCTTTCAAGTCCAAAGGGCTTTTGATATCAAACTTGCATTTTTTTTCTTGGAGTCTCTAGAGAGATGAGTGGGGCCTGAGTGCTTGACAGAGGAAGGAAGCAAATTTGATGAAGTAGGAAAAGAGGAAGAGGAGGAATTTTTTTAATCGACAGGGACGGGTGAAAGGGCAATGCCCTTCCTCTTGATTTTGGAACTTTTACGAGGAGGAATGGAGAAGAAAGGATTTAGACATATGTGAGAAAAAGAGAGTGAAAGGGTTTTATAAATCGGAAGGCAAGATGAAGGGAAAAATGTGATTGATTGAAAGGATGAGACGTCAGAGATGAAGGGGTAAAGTCTGAACTAATTAATGGGACACACAATAGCAATCGTCAAAAAGGAGTAAAATAAGTAATTGCACTTAAGGTAAAATCAGTAAATACACTTAATAATTATCAAAAGAAACAATACTCATAAATGTTTTGAAATAATGTTTAGAGATTTTCTAAGATTGTAAAATCTTTCTTCAAGCAAAGATTTTGTAAAAATATTAGCTAATTGATTTTCAGTATTAACAAATATAATTTCAACATTGTCATTTAAAATATGATCTCTAATGAAATGATGTTTAATATCAATATGTTTAGATCTAGAATGATGCACATGATTTTTTCGATAAACAGATAACACTAGAATTATCACAAAAAACATGGATAGATTTAGCAATAATATCATAGTCATTTAATTGATAAATCATTCAAAGAATTTGAGCACAACGTAAATTGATCACCACATATTCAGCTTCAGTGGTGAAAATAGATACACAATTTTATTTCTTGCTATTCCAAGAGATTAATGATTCTCCAAGGAATTGGCAGGATCCACCAGTGCTTTTATGGTCAACTTTGTCACCTGCATAGTCGCATTTAAAAATCCATGAATATTAAATATTAGAGAATTTTTCATACTAGATGCCAAAGGTAATTATTCCTACTAAATAGCAAATAATTCTTTTTATAACAGTCAAGTAAGATTTCATTAGAGCAGATTGAAATCATACACATTTGCAAACACTAAACATAATATCAGGTCAACTAGCTGTAAGATAAAGTAATGATCTGATTATACCTCTATATTTGGACTCATCAACATCCTTACTATTTGAATCGAGGTCCAAATTACATGAAGGACTCATGGGAGTGTTTATGGACTTTGCATTCTCTATTCCAAATTTTTGTACCAATTCTTTAGCATACTTGCTTTGACAAATGAAGATGCCTTGATTAGTTTGAAAATTTTATAGTCCCAAAAAGAAGGTTAACTCATCCATCAAACTCATTTCGAATTCACTTTGCAATAGATTAGCAAATTCCTTGCACAAATCAACATTAGTGCTATAAAAAATAATATCATAGATATATATTTGAATAATAATATTATCAAAGGAAGATTTTTTTAATAAAAAGAATAGTGTCAATGCTTCCTCTAAAAAAATTATGAGATAATAAAAATTTACTCAATTGCTCATACTAAGATCATGGAGCTTGTTTGATACCATACAAATCTTTAGAGAATTTAAAGACCTGATAAGAAAATTCAGGATGTTCAAAGTTTGGGGGTTGTTTTACAAAAAATTCTTCTTTGATAAAATCATTTAAAAAGACACTTTTAATATCAATTTAAAAAAGCTTAAAACCTTTAAAGATGGAATATTCCAGGATAATATAGATAGATTTTAACCTTGCCACAAGAGCAAACGTTTCATCATAGTTGACTCCATCCTGTTGTGAGTATACTTGAACCACAAGTTTGGCTTTATTTCTTATCACTTCCCCAACTTCATTCAACTTATTTTTGAAAGCCCGTTTAGTTTCAATGATGGTGTCATTTTCTGGTTTAGAAACCGAGGTCCAAACATGGTTCTTTTTAAATTGGTCGAGTTCTTTCTTTATGACTTTTATCCATTTATTGTCCTTTAAAACGTTTTTACTCTTTTTTGTTCTAGTTGAGATATCAATGCTATATTAACAATTTTTTTCTTGAGGCCCTTGTTCTCATACCATCACTAGGATTTCCAATAATGAATTTCTTTGGATAGTAAGGTTTGCTTCTCCATTCATGTGGCACTGATTGGATTATGAGTTAACTTTCATCTGCAGTAGTCGATTATTCTTTATCAAGAACTTCCTTTGAAGATATGACTACACTTTGAGAGCCATCATCCGAGTTGTACTTTCTCTTAAGAGAGTAATTAGACTCATAAAAAATAACATGTATAAATTATTTTATAGTAGAGGTACGCTTATTAAAAATTCTATACGATCTACTAGAGTTTAAGTAACCAAGAAAGATATCTTCATCACTAAGATCAAATTTACCTAGGTTGTCCATACCATTGTTGTGCATGAAGCATTTGTAGCCAAAAGGATAAAAGTAATCAATATTTGATTTCTTTCCATTTCATAGTTCATAAGGAGTTTTCTTTAGAATGTGTCTAATTAGGCACTTGTTGAGAATGTGACAAACAATACTTACGGCTTCAACCCAAAAGTGATGAGGAAGAGCGTGACCAAGTCTTAAAGAGTTCGATTCTTTCTTTCAACTACTCCATTTTATTGGGGAGACAGAGGGGTGGAGAAATTATGGGTATATCCTTTTTTATTGCAAAAGTTTTCAAAAATTTTGCTTTCAAACTCCCTCTATGATTACTTCATATTGAAGTGATATACTCTCTCTCTCTTTGAACTTGCTTACAAAAGAACTTAAAGTTCTTCAAAGTATCATCTTTGTTAGCCAAAAATATGACCCAAGTAAAGTCAGAGTAATAATCAATTATTACAAATGTAGACCTTTTTCCTCTGATGTTAGTTGCTCTTGTGGGATCAAAGAGGTCCATGTGAAGAAGCTACAAAGATTTGATAGTAGGCACAATATCTTTAGACAAAAAGGAGTTTCTAGTTTGCTTATCCATTTTGCAGGCATCACAAATATGACCTTTTGTGTAATCTATCTTTGGTAGTTCAGTAACCAAGTCAAGTGGAGCAAGTTTTTCAATAAGTCTCATTCTGACATATCTCAATTTTTTATGCTAGATCCATGGATCTTCAAAGATGAAGGTTAGGCAGATACGCTCTGTTGAACCCTTAACTGAATTGAGAATGCAAATTTTTCTATCCCTGCTTCCCAGAAGAATTTTCTTTCCAGAGTTGTCTTTAATGATGCAGTAATTCTTTTTAAATCTTACCTCCAGATTAGAATCACATAGTTGACTTATGCTCAACAAGTTGTACTTTAAACTTTTCACAATGTATACATTAGTAATATCCCAAGATTCATTAAACGAAATAGCTCCAATACCAATTACAGTCCCAATTGAGTTATCTCCAAAATAAATATTTTCGTTTTTGAAATTTGCAATAGATTTGAACATATTTTTATTACTTGTCAAGTGATTTGAATACGCACTGTCTAGATATCATTTTTCTTTTGATTGAGTGCGGTGTTCCTGCAAAAAGATTATTACTCATTTTTAGATACCAAAATAGTTTCGGGTCCTTTTTTATTAGAGGTATCCTTAGCCTTCCAGATCATATTGGATAGCTTTGAGTAACGAAATCTGCATCTAGAGTAAGTGTAGCCAAAATTTTTCCATAATAGTATCTAGAGCTTTCACATGATTTATCAGAACCAGAAAGACTAAAATATTCACTTTGAGTTCTAGTCAACTTGTTTGAGAAATTAGATTTATTTGAACTATTAGGACTGAAATTTTTTTGACAATTTTTCAAAAGGTTTTTAAGCTCAAAAATTTCTTCATCTAGGAGATCTCTCTTGATAACACAAACTTCAAGTTTGATTTCTAAGACTTTCTTTTCATCTTGAATAGATCTAATATTCTCAAAGGATTTTTTTATATCAGTAATGGCTTGATCCAATAGAGCTCTTAATTCAAAATAGTTTTTACAAAAATTAGATTTTGCCTGACTTGATTTACCAATAACCATGAAGCATACATTTCTAGATTCCTCTTGGTCAAATCCAGATGCGTCTTCATTGATCAAGTTTCTAAATGCATTATTTTTTATATGTCCTTGAGGATACCTTCTTTTAGATTTAGGACATTCTCTTGTAATGTGTTCATATTTATCGTATTCATACCACCTACCATTATTCTTGCTGTATTTAGTAATTTGCTTAGTTCTAGAGTAATTTTTCTTACTTCTTCTCTGATTTCTACTATATCTAAAGGTTTTCATTACAAATTTTGTGATCAAGGCAATTTCATCCTCATTGAACTCTTCTTCTTCCTCATGATTTTCTTCTATTACGTTGAGTACAATATATTTTTTCTTATCATCCCCTTTTTCCTTTTTGTTTAGATGCATTTTATCAAATGTGATCAGATCTCCTCTTACTTCATTATATGTGAGACTTTTCATATTCATGTTTTTAGGGCAAAAACCTTGGCGTGTCATTGAGGAGGTAGACTTCTGAGAATTCTTCAACCTTTCTCTTTAATTCTCATTGAGTAGATTGTGATTTAATATGAAAATTATGGATTTCAATTGAGATTTTGAAAATTTCATGGACTTGAATTTTCAAAAGAAAAATGATGATTGCAAGCTCATTTTGACTTCTTTTTTGAAACAGTTTTCGCCATTAGAGTCCTAAAACCTAAGGATCATTTTTATGTAAGAAATTTTAAATTTTCATCTCATTTTTCAGTATTAAAATTTTGAACTATTTTATCCTTTCCTTGATTGTATGATTTTGGTGTCATTAGCTTCGAATAATGATTGTGAATTCATTTTCAAATAGATTGTGGTGCTTTGAAGTATAATCGAAAGAGAAAAGCTCTAGCATTGACCTGATCATGACTTTTTGGTTAACACAAGTATATTTTCTAATCTATGATTAAGTTTGTTGAATCTTGTATTTTCTGATTATAAGATTGATGTGAAATATCTATTAGTTCAATTGTGCAATCTCGTGATATAGTTTATGAAATGAAATGAGGCACCATCTGTGATGTGTTAATCGATGTGTAATGTGAAAATTTAAATATGAGAAATGATGTACTTGTTATGAGTTGATTATTGATAAATAATGATGCATCTGTTGAGATATACTTGTGTGGTATTATATGTTCATATCTCATTCACTTATTCTATATGTATGTGCTTATTTGCATTGGACTCTAGAAATCAGATAAGAGAGAGATATTAATAATTGAGATCGAGGTTTTTACTGATCGTGATAATTGTTGAGGTCTCTTCTAGCGAGTATGATTGAGATATGGATATTTGGGGATCGAGGCTTTTACCGATCGGAGATTTAGCTGAGGTCTCTTTCAGTTTGTCGAGATCTCTTCTAGTAGATACACGATCCTTATAAGACCCCATGAATTTCGGCATGAGTTGATCAGCGGATGTGTATCATAGGACAAACATACATCATGATTATGTGTCATTGCATTACATCATTTTGTACTTCACTCATTATTGGATAATAATTGAAATTTTGAGTTAAATGTTGATATGTATATATTAATGTCCTAGATTATTGCTCTTGTTGACTATGATTCCTTAAAATTATGGTACTGATTGAACTCTCTCTCTCAATCTCTTTATATATATATGTGTGTGTGTGTGCGTGTATGTGTGTGTGTGTGTGTGTATGTGTGCGGGGGAGGGGGTAGGTGGGTGTATGTTATGTGTGTTGGGTTTTTCGGGTGTAGGGTTGTAGTTTCAGAGGTAGTACATGGTTGGGATAGAAGGAGTACTTACATTCTTCATTGCTTTACTTAGGTCTAGAATATATTTGTTGGGTAGCATGTAGATGGATACTCACCCTTGCTTCTACATTTGTGTAGATATTGAACCTAGTGCCTCCTGATCTCTTCATTCCCTATTGGTCCTAGCTCTGAGACAGTCTGAGAGGTAGTAGTTAACTCTTTTCGGTGGACCTTCAGGCTTTTGTTTGCATACTATTTTTGTTGTGTTTGAGAAGTAAAGACATTGAGACTTGTATAATTTTTTAGTTATTTAGTCCGCTTTAATTTCTTATTACCTGTTTAGGCTGATTTGTCTCGGTGGGTAAAAGACAAGTGTCATCACATCCAATTTTGGCTCATGACATCATCAATCAAATTCTTCAATAATAGGCTCAACATCATTATTCAATTTTCCTCAACGCATCAAACTCAATCAAGACTCTCCAACAACAAAGCATATCATTCATCAAGATTCTTTCACGACATATCATCAATATCATCAAAGTTAATTCTCAATTTCATAGAAAATTAAATTAATTCCAATTAATCTCATTTGTCTCTCAATAATAGAATTATCATCAATTGAATCCCTTAATGATAACATCATATCATTTCTTAAGTTTTCAATAATTACTTTATCATAATTGTTTAAGATTACTCATCAAAGAGTCAATGTTTTCACTATTATTCTTTCAACAATTTCATCACAATATCAATATTATAGAACACTTGTATCAATATCACATATGCAATGCCTCAATAATTACTTCGATCATTAACATTTATCATTACTTAACTCTTGGCTCATATTAGCAATTCACAATTTACATCACGGGGATCACATAATAAATAAATTATCTCAAATAGAGATTAATACTATCAATCAATATTTTATAATACTCAAAGTAATATCATCGATCATATACCAAATAATAAATCAAGTTATCACATTTTATTATATAATCATTTCATTACCTCTTCACTTTTATTAAGTCATTTTATGAATAATTCACCCATTCTGAATCCCTATTACTCCTCAAAACACAAAGAAGTGAATATAAGGTTCAAATAAGCTCAACAAGATTTAGGAATCCACTTACTTTGATAAAGTCAAGAAATTAATCCAACACTTGAACCTTTCCCTTCCGACTAGTACCCTAAATACCACAATCTATTCAAATAATGATTCACAATCAAATTCCAAGTCTAAAGATGTCAAAATTATGTAGTTCGAGAAAAATGGGCAAAACGACATAAAAACTCAATGTCAAAAAATGGGGTTGAAATTTAAAAATTCTTGCATGAAAATATTTCTTGAGTCATAAAATAATTGTGATATTTTTTAAATTATATTTATAATAAATAATGATTTTATTGTGTAAGAATTGCAAGGTTTTTCTGAGTGAAAATATTTTCACTCAACATAGGCTTCTAGTAATGAATTTAGAGATTAAGAGAGAAAAGAAGAGGAAAGTTATTAATGCCCAATCGAAGATTAGATGTGGAGACATGACTCCTGCACTTTCACGAGAGATGGAAGAAAAGTTGAGTGATTTAGAGGCTTGGAGTAGTGGCGAAAATGTGAACAATATGTGAGACAATACTGCTGGTTGCATTAGAAAAGTAGCTACCGCAATATTAGAAATTTTGAGAGGGACCTTTGGTGGACGTCAGGGCGATTGGTGATGGACTGACGAAGTCCAAGGCGAAGTGAAAGCTAAGAAGATTGCTTATACAAAGTGGTTGGAGTGTAGGGATGAGGATGATAAACGAAGGCTTAAGGAGATCTATAAGACGACTAAGACAGAAGCGAAGATAGCGGTGATGAATGTCAAGACAACAACGTTTGAGTACCTATATGAGGAGCTAAGTGATAAAGGGGGGGACAAGAGATTGTATAGACTCGCTAAAGAGAGGGAAAGGAAAGCCCGCAACTTGGACCAAGTGAAGTGCATCAAGGATGAGAAGGGTAAGGTGTTGGTGGATGATACTTTCATTAAGCTAAGGTTGCAAGCTTACTTTCATAAACTCCTAAACGAAAAAGGAGACAGAGATGTTGAGCTGGGTAAGTTGGCACACTCCGAAAGTCATCGAGATTTTGGTTATTGTAGGCGATTTAGAGTTGAGAAGGTTAGACGTGCTATTAGTAGGATGAAGAGAGGGAGGGCACTCAGACCCGATGAGATTCCGGTAGATTTTTGGAAGAACATAGTCAAGGATGACATAGAGTGGTTGACTAGACTGTTCAATGCTATTATGAAGATTACCAAGATTCATGATGAATGGAGGAAGAGTACAATGGTTCCATTGTATAAGAACAAGGGTGATATTCAAAACTGTAACAATTACAGGGGTATCAAGTTGTTAAGTGACACAATGAAGGTATAGGAGAGAGTGGTGGGGATGAGGGTGAGAAAAGAAGTGTCTATTTTAGAGAATCAATTTGTATTCATGTTGGGGCAATCGAACACCGAAGCAATTCATCTTGTTGGAGATTAGTGGAGAAATATAGGAAAAGAAAAAAGGACCTCCACATGGTGTCCATTAATCTCGAGAAGGCCTATAACAAAGTTTCGAGGGATGTACTATGGAGGTGCCAAGAGGTGAAAGGTGTTCCAATGGTATAATTAGGGCGATAAAGAACATGTATGATAGAGCCAAAACTCGGGTAAGAATAGTAAGAGGAGACTCAGAGTATTTTTCTGTTGAAATGGGACTTCATCAGGGATCTGTGTTGAGCCTTTATCTGTTTGCCTTGGTGATGGATGAGCTGACACGGTCTATTCAGAAGGAGGTTCCATAGTGTATGCTATTTGCAGATGACATTGTATTGATTGATGAGACTCATACTAAAGTTAATGATAAATTGGAGATTTGGAGACACACTCTGGAATCTAAAGGGTTCAAACTAAGCAGGACCAAAATACAATACTTGGAGTGCAAATTCAATGTTGCGAGGAATGAAACAAACATTGATGTGAGACTTGCCACTCAACTTATTCCCAAGAGAAAAAAACTTCAAATATCTTGGGTCCAATCATCCAGAGTAGTGACGATATCGACGATGATGTCACATATCATATTGGGGCAGCATAGACTAAATGGAGGTTTGTCTCTGGAGTACTATGTGATAAGAAGATACCACCTAAACTCAAAGGTAAGTTTTACAGAATGGTGGTTAGACTGTCTTTGTTGTATGGGGTGGAGTGTTGGTCGATCAAAAACTCACATGTTAAGAAGATGCAAGTTGCAGAGATGAGGATGTTGCGATGAATATGTGGTCATACTAGGAGGGATAAAATTAGGAATGAGATTATTCGGGAGAAGCTAGAGGTGGCCCCTGTGGCTGATAAGATGAGGGAAGAGAGACTGCGATGGCTTGGACATGTGCAGAGAAGAAGTACCGATGCTCCTGTTAGGAGGTGTGAGAGGTTGGATTTCAAAGTTACACGAAGGAGTAGAGGTAGACCGAAAAAGTATTGGGGGGAGGTGATCAGAAAAGATATGACGAGACTTGATCTCACCGGGGACATGACCTTAGATAGAAAAAAGTGGAGGTCGCGGATTAGAGTAACAGACTAATATGTTAGTAGGATTAGGTTGATGTCTGGATTTGGGATATAGTAGGGTAGTAGGATTAGTCACGTTTTTATATCTTAGGTTGTTATTATTCGTCATATATATGTTGATTTTTTATCGTTTTACACACTACCATATACTTTTTGTTATTAGTTGATTTTCCTGCTTCCTTTTCTTTTTCTTTTTTCATATCTAGTTAGTCTATTTATGGATTTTTGAGACGAGGGTTCCCAGGAAACAACCTCTGTACCAGGACCCCACTTGTGAAATTTCACTGGGTATGTTATTGTTGCTATTGTAATGACTTTATTTTGTTTTATTGTAATAATTTTAAAAAATAAAAGAAAGAAAATAATTTAGAAGCAAAAAAATAGAAAAACAACAAGAAAAAGAAAAAAAAAATTGAAGAAAAGAAAGAGCAGGGCGAGGGAAAAATTTGGATGAAGGAAAGAGCAAAAAGAAAAAAAACAAAAAGCAAAACAAAAAAATGAACAGAAGAAAAGAATGGAAAAAAAAAAGAAGGATAGAAATTATAAAAAGCTATTGAAGATAAAAAATAAAATAAAATAATTAATCTTAAAATAAATTTTAACAAAATATTTTTATTTGTCAAACACTTTCAACAATTAAAAGTAGTTGCCAATCCAAACATCTTCTAATTAGTATCTCAGGAGTCGGGAGATAATTAATTTCTCACTAGAACAAGTGGGAAGAGGGAAGTGAATAGTAGTTGAATTTTGAATTGAATTGCCGGAGAAGTGAGGAGATCATCGGAATGGGAAGAGGGTTGGGTTCGCAAAACCTACCGGCGGACGTCACACAGCTGATCGATCAGTTAGACCGCCATTGTTTAGCCCCTGATGGATCTCTCATCTCCAAATCCGCTCACTATGATCTCCAACTTGTACTATCTTTCGATCTCTCTACAATGCTTACCGTCTGGTTGTTAATGTTTGGACTCTAATATGAGTTTATTTGGCAATGCAGGCGAGAGAGGAGATGTCAAAGGAGAGACAGCGATACTTGGAATCCTTAGTAGGGTTTCTATTTTGGGTTAACATTTTCTTTGAATTAATTTCTTCTTTTACTGGAATTTCTTCTAATCTAATTGCCGCGTATACAATTTGTTTGGATAAACTTTATAGGCAATATACATTGAAGCCACTGCGATGGTAGAGGATTACCAGCAGGCCCTTTCTGTGGCCAATCTTGGTGGTATTCGAGATGTACAGGGTTTATACTCTCAATTGGGCTTGAAAAACCCTCCTCAGGTTCCATTTTTTCTCAGTTTATTTGATTTTATGGATGCAGTTTTGTATGCTTAACTACCATTATGTGTAAAAGGACCCCTCTCCTTTAGTTCCCTGAGATTACAGGCCTGTCTTGAATATAGGTATTTCACGTGGACTCTAAAAATACAAGAAACCTTACCAAAATATAGTGAATACTTATGCACATCCGTATAGCATGTGTACTGATAAACAAATTGATTACCAATAGATGAGAATGAATGATAAGTTTAAGGTGCCTTGCATTGTACATTTTTGAGGCTCTGGCAATAGTCTTTTCCAGACAAGTTTTTTCTTTTGGTTCATTGTTCAAATAATTTAAGTTCTCTGGGGGATTTTGACTCTGAAATGACTTCAGGTTTATGAGGCTCTTGAGCATAGGATGGTTGTTGCAGAAGCAGCACAGAGATTGAGGCTTCCTCTTATCTCCAAAGACGGTGAGATTCACGAGGAGGAAATTGAAAAGTGGAGTATACTGTCAAGAAGTTCTTTTGATAGCACAAGCACCAGCATTACATTAAGTTCGATCTCAAACTCAACTTATCAAGCCAATGCATCTGCAATTGGAGCTGTTCCTGCAGCAAGCAGTGCTTCTACTACTAGTACAACTGATGCAACAGAACCAGATGTTGGTGGTGTTCCCAATCGCTTCCTTGGAATTACGCCTGCATATTTATGGCAAACTCAACTACATCAGATGTCATCAGTGGTATATACCTGTTTGATTGATGTAGATAACCTCATGGTTGTTGGGAAATCTTTTTTTTTTCCTGTTAATTCTTCAAGAGGATATTGTAGTTGTCTTCATGGCTGTCTTATTTGTATGCCTTCATTGATGTGTTGATTGCTTGTTATAAGTGAATTATCTACAAATGTGGAATCGCTATTCATCTGGTTATTACGTGTTTGTTCTGCTCGTCCATAGATGTTTATATATCTGCCACTGTAGGACATGGCAGAATACCAGAGATTGCTTTCACGGGAGATTGGAAGCCGGTTAGATGCTAAATGTGATAAGTTAGCTGATGCAGTTGCTGTTGATGACATTGGTAAGTTTAAGTTGATAATTTCTCTTCCTTTATTTCCCTTGGTCCTTTGCCTTCCAATATGTTTGTCGGTTGCTGAATTTCTACTTGTTTTCCTCTTAAACAAAACCAGCATTTATACATAGGACCTGGACATCTATGTTAGCCTCTATATACAGATTATTATTTGAATGGGTATAATATATAGCCAATTGCATTGTAATGTTTCAAATTGTGGTGCAAATAGGAAAAATCTACTGTTGAAGTGCTTAAGTTCTAGATTTACTTATTATCCATTGATACAAAACTGTGCCTCATTGCCCCTCGAAGATTTCTTGGTTATGATTTTTTTTCTAGATTTACTCATGTCAGTGTATTCTTCAGAGGCTGGTAAAGTAGTTCTCTTACTATTTAAATAACAGAACTTTTAAAAGTTGTTCTCATACCAAGATTTGTGTAATAATATAACCCTACCTTGATTCTACAGATATATCTGTTGCCAGTCAAAGTTCAGCTGCCCGACTTCCAGAGAGGTCTTTCTCTCTCTCTGAACTTACGTTTCTATATTGTATGATTTATGTGAACCATTTATAAAACAGGTTTTGCATTTTTTTAGCTTGTTAATTTAGACAAAGTGTTCCTCCTAGTTCCATGAAAGAATAGACTCTACATTGGACTTGCATTAAGAATAAATCATTTGGCAAAAAGAAAATTTGTATTCTGAAGAATGGATTCACTTGTTATGTTGTACAATATTCAATAATTATGTATTGCATTCCCCCCCTCCTCCAGGAGGTGATCTAGCGGTTGAAGTAACACCATAGGAACCAAGGTTGAATGTAGCAGAGATGGATGGGTATAGGTGAACTCCTTCCCATTAATTTATATTTGGTGTGTAGTGCTAACCTGTACCTGCGTAGTAGGTAATGGATAAGCAATACTAGTAGAGTAGTCGGTTTATCTGCAAGTTGGCCTGTACACCATTTGACATAAAATGATAAAGTGAAACTAATTATATACTCCCTCCATTTCAATTTGTTTGTCTTAGTTTCACTTGGCACAAAGTTAAAGAAAATAAAGAAGAATTTTGAATCTTGTGGTTTAGATTAAAGATGTGTAATATACCAAAAAACCTTTTGAATCTTGTGTCCTTGAATATGTCATGTAGGATGTTAGGTATAAAGAGTTACTAAATATAGATAGAAATATTCTTTTTGAGATAGACTAAAAAGAAAAGTAAGACAGATAAATTAAAATGGTGAAAGTAATAATATTCTTGATAGCTTTTTAGATCTTGGTGGGGGAGCTTGTAATCCATGATGTAACAGGGTAAAGTTGATCATTGAAGAGATTGAGAGAGAAGAAGAAGCATGGCGTGAGGATTTATATTCGTCTAACAGAAAATTTGCAGAATACTACAATGTAAGAACTCTGTTCTGCATCATTTTTGTCTACCTATTTCTTCTTCTCGGCCTTCCATTCTAAGGTACTCCCACAGATTTTGTTAAAGGCTCATGTTACTTGAGAAAATATTTGACTTTATATGTTGCCTATCTAAGGTTTTGGAGCAGATCCTTGGTGTTCTTATCAAGCTTGTCAAAGATATAAAGTTGGACCATCAACATAAATATGTAAGTTTATCATTCTGCTATTGTTTATTGGTTCAAAATGGCATTCTCATTCCTCTGATTTGTCTAATGAACTATGGTAGACACTTCACTAGTTTGGATATTCTGTGGACACTGCTGATGTTCTATGCTCTTTAGAATAGATGTTTATTCTTTTTATAATTTGTGGATCCATTAATAGGATGAATTGCAAAAGACATGGTTGTGCAAAAGATGTGAGACCATGAGGGCAAAATTAAGGTATGACATTCCTGATACTTGTTCTGGTTCGTTCTACTAACTGCTGCATATTTTTCATATTCTGGGCTCGGAGAGGATTTGGAAAGTCGAATAACTTCTTCTCTTCATTTGTGTGAACATTGTATGGCTATTAATTTTTCAGCAAGGTTCTCTTTCTTTTCTTAGATTATTGTGGGGTTGGGATTGGGTGCAAAGCTCGGTTCAATTATTGCTTCCTCTGCCTTATTATGATGACCTTGCCTAATTACGACTATGAAGGCAGTGATCTCGCACATCAGTGGTTGAAGTCCTGGTTGCAGTTTCTGTGTTAGTTTATTCCTTTATCGATCGGAAGCACCTTGTTTGTCATTACTTGGAGGGTTTGAATTTTCTCATCCAGGGGGTCCAAGGCAGTATAGTTACTCTTTATATGTCATGATCTTTTCGAACTAGCGTGTTCTATTGGTTTTCTCCTTTATTTGCAAAAGGATATAATTTCTTGAGAAATCTCACTTAGTAATGTGTTACTTTCAATGAGAGTATATTCTCTCTCTTTCATGTGAATTTTTTAGAAATTTGTTTAGCATAATAGGATCACCATCGATGTCAATAGATCATATATCTTGTTATTCTCTTACTAAAGAACAGTAGCTCTTGCTTTGAGACTTATGCCTTAGAAATACTAATATTATGGTCTTATTCTCACAAAAAAAAAGAGTGAAAAGTACTATGGTTATGGTCATCAAGTGTAACAGCTTCTGTGATTTTCTATTGTTTGCCAAATTTCTGGAATATATTCTCCTATTTCTGACTTATGCCTCAAAAACAATTTGTGGACTTTACAAAATTAGGTTGAAATCTCTTGAGAAATTCACTTAGTGATGTGTTAAGGTCATTGAGAGTAGTCTCTTTTAGTGTGAAAACCACAGAAATTAATTAGCATCACCAGTTTTGTAATCAAGTTTAATAACACTTTTACATCCTGTTAGTCTGTTAAATAAAGAACACAATATCTAATATCTTGCTTCTATACTGGTGCCTTTGAAATACTAATGTCACGGTCATCAAGTTTAACAGCTCCTGACACATCCTATTCTTCACCAGAGTTCTGGAGCATATTCTCCTACTTGAGACTTATACCCCAGAAACTATTCCCGCCCTTCACAAAATAAGGTAAAGAAACATGACTTAAGAAATTTTTTATTGCATTTTCGATGTCGAAGAACATATACTCAGTTTATCATCATCCCAGGAAGTATTTGATTGAAGCGACAGAAGAAGCATCTCTTGCATATGAGAAAGCGGTACACTTTCTTATACTATTCTAATGTTTTTTGTTTTATATTTGATCAATCATTTCAAAATTTAGTACATTCCCTTGATTTGCTTACATTTGTTCCTTGAACTCTCACACCTCATTTGAGAGAATAATGAAATCTTGATCTGTCTAAGATTATTTAACACTATTCAACCACAATGGTTTTGGTCTAGTGGTAAGAGGGCAAGTGGATTACGCACATGTCACAAGTTTGAACCTTGCTAGATAAATGCCTGGTACTTAAGTGGAAAAGGGTAGAAGGATGGGCCCATTATCCATTGAGCTTTGAACCATGTGCCAACTAACACCGAGATGTGTTGGGTGCAAAAAAGAAATCTGTTTTATGCGTTGGAAGATAGCCTTATGTGTTCATAGGCAGTTTCCATTTTGCATGTAAATTGTGTCATTGGTGGTGGAGGACCTTGAGGGTGAAAAAGTGATCTCTTGGGAAATTGAAGACAATTAAGTTGGACTTCACTAGATTAGGATTGCTTTCTTGCATATTTTTGCTTGTCTACATTATTTTGTTTGACAGAAGTAGCTGAATACTTGAGCAAATGCCATCACTATACTTCTCTATTTGACTGGTTTGGTGTTGAATAAGGATGAAATTATAGCTTTGCCTTGAAACTAGTTTATCCATCATTCTGATGTTCTGGGGCATGGGTTTGCTCCTAAACATCTATTCCTGTATTTTCTCTTCTTTAATTTTTTCCCCCTGTTTATTATATGGTGAACTTTAGGTCGAAAAGAAAGAGTGCATCTGTGGCATGAAGTAAAATACTGAGTAATTAAGAAAGTAGAAAAAAAGAAACTAGCTCTATTTAGTTCTTGGCACCACAAGACTGACATGTACTTAACTGTGAAATATGTTAGGCTTCCCGCCTTCGTGAGTATCAAGGAGTTGATCCTCATTTTGATGAAATTGCTAGGCAGTACCATGACATTGTAAAGGTAATGAAAAGTTCCTGCGTGTTTTGTTAAATTATTGTAGTTCCATTACTTTTGTTTTTGGGAGATAAAGGCTAACTTTGGCTCATATCCAAGCAGAAATTGGAGAGCATGCAGTGGACCATTAACCAAGTTGAAATGGACTTGAATCCTTTGCCTGCTCACTCTAGCACCTAAGGCATCTCCCTCCATGTTCTGGAAAAAGGTTCATGTAATATCCAGTGTTTTTTTGTACTATAGGAACATATATAAAATTCTCTCTCATTTTGCATTTATTAACATTTGAATCTCGACATATATGATATTCGATATTTTTCACTTGCTGGACCATTAAAAAGCTCGTCTTCAAGCCACTGAAAAGAACCTAATAATGAAGAAAAATATTTTCGTTATTGCAATCTTTTGAGCTGACTACTCTCAATAGTTCTCTCCATTTTTAGTTCCATCCTAAAGTATGAACTTTGCTTAAGAAAAGAACTAATTGACACGAATTTATGTTCGTTTATTTACTTGATCTCATTGATAGTGTTTCCACATTGATAGTAAAAATACATGCAGCAAATAAAAGAGATTACTGTTGTAAAATGGATGTCCAAATAAATATTTTCTATGTCCACATAATATATTTTGTGGCAACATAAATATACACATAATACACGTATAAGATGGATTTACACTCCTTTTAGTTAGTGTTATAACTTAATCATCCATGTAATATACTTGGTATCCAAAGTATATACATGGCAATGGGATATGCATTAATGATCATGTATACACAAGTATAAATACCCCCTCTTTCTTGTAACAAAATATAGAGAGAAAAGAAGAAAAACTACTACATCTTCTCTTTTTATATTCCTTCTTAGTTTCACTATATTCTCATCGTTTCTCAATACGTTACCAGCACGAGGTTCCAACCCTCTACGAATAAGTTAAACTTCTATCTCAGCACGTACACAATCTTCTTCTAGGTATTCTTATATCTTATAGTATATAAATTATATAATGTCACCGTACTTTATTTCTTGAACAACTTATGATACTAGTTAAATTTTCATTTAAGTATTCTATATTGTTATAACTATCAAGACTATTGTTTAATATATATCGATATTATAATACTCACTTTACTTTGAATTGATTAAAGATTAATTAGATAACATATCAATTACATATGTGTTTCATTAATTGGTAACCAACTAGTCTTTATATCTTAAGGATCTACTTAAATTTATTTGCATCAAAAGAGAAATTTTTATTTTTATTGATCATGTTGAACTTATCAAAGCTTGAATTTGTGGCATTTGATATTATCGAAAAAAATTATTTATCATGGATCCTTGGCGTTGAAATTCACCTCGACGCTAAAGGTCTTGGAGACACTATTAGACAAGGAAATAAAACATCAAGTCAAGATAAAGCGAAAGCTATGATTTTTCTTCATCATCACCTTCATGAAAGATTAAAAATTGAATATTTAACTATGAAAGATCCACTTGAATTATGGATTAATTTAAAAGATTGATATGACCACCTAAAACTTACTGCATTACCAAAAGCTCGGTATGAATGGATACATCTTCGATTTCAAGATTTTAAATCTGTAACATAATATAATTTTGCTATTTACAAAGTAAACTCAATATTAAAATTATGTGGAGATACTATCAATGATGATGATTTACTTGAGAAAATTCTCTCTACCTTTCACACTTCAAATGTGTTGCTACAACAACAATATCGTGAAAAGAAATTTAAGAAATATTCTGAGTTAATTACATGCTTACTTGTGGCTAAGCAAAATAATACTTTGCTGATGAGAAATCATGAAGCCCGCCTCACTGGGTCTGCTCCATTTCCTAAAACGAATGTTGTAGCAAGGTCTAATCAGTCTGAAACAAGACAAAATAATTATCGTGATCGTGCTCGCGGTCATGGTCGAGGACGCAGGCAAGGGCATGGTGGCCGACGAAATAATTATCGTCATCATGATGAAAATAAATATGAGAATAATAGAATTTCTCAAAATAATACTTCCAAGGGAAGAATTAATATTTGTCATCGATTTGGCATGAAAGGACATTGGACACGTGATTGTAGTACGTCCGATCATTTTGTCAAGCTTTATCAAGCCTCCCTCAAAAGAAAAGAAAATAATGTGAAGGCCTACTTGACCTTTCATAATGATGATAATAAAGCCACTCCCTCAAATAAATATGCTGATATTGAGGAAGATCTTGCTTATAAAAACTAACCCCAGAACACTGCCAGAGTCCACAAAACCCCAATCTACGGGCCATGAAGTGGGATACGAGTCATGAAAGGCCTCGTGAAATTTGCCGACACAATTTTCCTAAATCGTTTTGATTTTGTATTTTACATAATATAAATAGGTTTTTAGGTTATTTTTCATAGAGTTTTTACCAGCAGTCATGTAGTTTGAACATGTTCTTAGAGGAAACACTTAAGATTTAGTATATTTTTAGTGGAAAAATATTATTGTGCGTTCTTTACTTACACTTGTGATTCTAATCGAAGAGTTATATTTTATGTTCTCAATTTCATCTTTGTATGTGCTTAATTATGGTTCTCTATATCATAATTTCTGCATTTATACTGATCATGCATAGCTAAATCCACAACTAAGGTTGTGGGAACCATGATGAACTAGCAAGGTAAAATCATATAACGTGTAATTCTTGAAATGTGTGTTAGGACGTATTAATTATCCTCTTCACTTTAATTGGTTTTTAACGGGTGGCCAACGTTAGAACTCACGTAGTATTACTTGTCAGATCAAGGAAGTAACGAATAGGAAAAGAGATAGTTAACAGGATTCGATTGAGATGTTCTAATCTAATTAACCGAACTGGATCAACGGGAGGTTGTTTTGGGACTAAAAGTAAGGGTTGGTATAGACATACCATGGAGACGAAACAAGTTTCGGGGTGAAATTTACCTATTTGCTAGATCAAAGACCTAGGTAAACCTAGCTTACTATCCTAAACCTATACGCCAGAAAAGGATAGCATCAAGTTAGGGATTCATGAGGATCACATCACCCTAGTTAGCTCACTGATTGTTCATCTCTTGCATTAGTTTAGGATTACCGAATTTTCTTTTACAAACCCCCTCCCCCCTCCCCTTTTTCTTGGGAGATAAGTAGGTTAATCAATCTCAAGTTGCATTGAATTAATTCTAGAGTCTACTATATTCCTCGTGGGAATTATCCTAACCTCAATTAGGTTATATACTTGACGATCGTTTTACCTCAAAAAGGAGGTGTGACTTGGGCGACCATTGTTGGGGAATATGGCTAGACTTGGTTAATTCAAGTAACTTTGAGAGATTAATCCTTATATCCCTAATTTTACATTTTATTATTTTTTCTTTTGTGTGCAGGTGTAGTGTATGCACAACACTCGGAGTTGAGGCAATCCCTTGACTCCATTTGATACAGAGATCCAAAGAACCCTAAGGAGAATGGCCCAGGATAATGCTAACAATGTTCCAGGTGACGCAGTGGATGCAACACTTAACAAGAATAACAAAGCTAATGATCCATTTCCACCACCACAGGGTTTGCAAGCCACAACTAATCAGTGGAACCAATATCGGCTTAACACTATGGAGATGGACGTTACGGGAGCTATTGTGTTACCCCCACTACTGGATGACACAAAGTTCATAATTTAAAGTAGATTACTCCAAATGCTGCAGAATCGCAGGTTGTTCGCAGGTCTACAATTATAGGATTCACATAACCATCTACACAATGTTGTCTTCGTTTGTAAGATCATGATGGAGAATCAAAATCTGTCCATGGATGTCATTGGGCTTCGTGTTTTTCCACTTTTTCTTATAGGAAATGCAACATTATGATTATCTGAGCTCCCACAAAGTTCGATCACCACTTGGGAAGAATTGCAGACAACCTTTTTAGAGAGGTTCTTTCCTATCTCGAAGAAGCTAAAGTGAAGTCTGAGATTAAAAACTTCGAGCAGATACCTGATGATTCAATCGGTGCTACGTGGGAGAGGTTCACTAAGTGTTTGAGACATGTCCTTGACCACAAGATTGTTGACGAAGCCTTGGTTGAGATCTTTTATAAAGCCCGTGATGAAAATGGCCAAGCAGTTGTTGATACGATTATGGGGGGGCTCATTTATAGACCGTCCATTCCAGGAGGTTGCTCAGAGGCTTGAGAGGGTGGTCAAGACCAACCGTGCATGGGGTACGATGGAGAAATCTACTACGAGGAGCTTATTCTCAGTTAGTACCAGTCCAACGTAAACACAAGCTAGTGAAGAAGTGATGCATGAACTTATGTGGATAAATACTAATATAGAGCTATTGATGAAGCAAAATGCAAAATGAGTAAATATTGTAGCTCATCAACCTCCACGTGCGCCTATGTATGAGGATCCCTATTATGAGGAAGACACGTGCTTTGTGGCTGATCAGATGGTGGGTTTTTGACCTAACGCCCAAGGGTCCAATTAGGACTATTGGTACCAAGGGCAAGAAAACTAAGGTCGGAACTTTGGGAGAGATGGCGCCTTTAGGGATAACATCAGAGGAGTCTATTATCATAGGAATAGGGGACCTGACAGAGATATTAAATGGGGTCGCAGAGATGACTTCAGAAGTGGTCCATATATTCCACTACATAATCGGAATTTTGAAATTGGCTCTTCTCGCATTGAGGAAATGTTTGACCGGTTGTTGAGGAAGGCTAATGCACAGGACGAGACACTAAAGGGGATGAAGTTTGACATCTCCAGCATTAATCAGAAGATCGAGTCTCATTCTTTGCCAATTAATCAGTTGGAGCAACAGTTTGGCCGTATATCGACTCAGTTGAACCAATGCCAAAAAGGTATGATGCCCAGTAACACAGTGAAAAATCCTAAAAACGAGGGCAGTCTATGGAAATCATAACTCACAGTGGGAAAAAGACCATTGATCCCCCAATGCCATTAGATGATGGAGATGTTCCTGCTGAGAGTGTTACGATCAGGCAGACTGAGACCAGTTATGATCATGCAAAGAACGAGGAAAGCAATACCGCACCAAAATAGTTGAGAATCATTCCTCGACCTCCTCATCCCTTCCCTCAGAGACTAAAGAAAAAGGAGGAGGAGGTTAAGTTTAAACACTTTCTCTCCATGTTGAAGAAACTCTCCATAAACATTCTATTGATTGAGGGATTGGAGAAGATGTTTGGGTATGTGAAGTTTATGAAGGATCAGGTGACTAAGAAACATACTGTTAGCCAGGAGATCTCACAAGAGCTCCAACACTGCAATGCAATTTCAACTATCTCCTTAGTGCAGAAGTGAGAAAACCTAAGAGCATCACCATTCCTTGCACCATAGGCGATATGGAGTTCGCAAGGGCATTGTGTGATCTCGGTGCCAACATAAATTTGATGCCCATTATGATCTTCAAGAAACTTGGTCTAGCAGCCCCTACCCCGACGAACATGAGACTGTTGATAGCTGATCACACAGTGAAGAAGCCTATGGAGATACTGTATAATATCCTTGCCAAAGTGGACAAATTCATCTTTCCCACAAACTTTGTGATCCTAGACTACAAGGTCGACTTCGAAGTCCTAATCATCTTGGGAAGACCTTTCTTAGTCACTGGGCGAGCCATAGTAGACATGAAATCTGGCCTACTCAAGTTCAGATTGAATGATGAAAAAATTTTCTTCAACGTCTATCAATCAATGAAGAGGCTAGACGAGCTGAAGATAGAAGTGTGGGCGATTGATGAATTCTGAGTAATCAAAACGTCCACGTCGTGCCGCGATAATAAATCAGGCACTTTTTAGGAGGCAACCCAAGTTATTTGTTGTAATAAGGTAGTTTTATTTGATTTTTAGTTCTTAGATTGTTAGGTAGATTTTATTTTTTTGTAATTTGATTGCAATGTGTGGACTTTGTACTGGTGATATATAGGGTAACAGTGTGTTTATGTAGGTTTTGCAGGAGCAAGACCAAGCCAACCATTTTGGGCTTAAAAGGAGGCTCTACAACTAATTATACGGGTCGTACTTCATTGTACGACCGGTATACCAGTTCATAAAATTTTCTAGTAAGAAAAAGTTTATGCACTCTAATCCATGAGCCAATTTTATGATTCATATAATAAACTATGGGTAATGAATGGGGCTCGTGGACACTAGGTAAGTTTTTTAGTATAAACCTAAGTGTCAAGGATGAAACCTTCTTATGAGTCATGTTTCACTACACGACTTGTACAGGGGATCGTAGATTACAGGTCTGCAGTTGAGGCCCCAACTCACATGAGACCATGATCTACGAGTCGTAGAATATTCCATGGCTCGCGATTGGGGTTTCGTAGAGTCAAGCCCAGACACCTTTTGACCTGACCCGGTTAGTTTATATATGGGGTCAAACTAATTTTAACACTATTTGCACACTAATTTCCAAAATTAACCCTAAACACTCCCTCCCCAAGTCGGTCCGACCAATCCCTTCGCCACCCTCACCTTTTTTCTGGCCATTTCTGACAACCCACCACCTAGGGTTTATTAACTCCTCTCTGCTCCCCTCTTCAAATTTCAATCAAGTTACATCAAATTTGGCAAGTTTCGGCCCCTAAAGCTCAAAATTATCGAGTAACATGTTAATCTTGGTCAAATTTTGATTTGGATAAGGAATTTATACCATGTGATTGGACTAGTTTAGTTCTAACTATGATGGTCACTCATAAATTTGATTTGTGCGTCGAGGTTAGAGTTGAACTAAGTGTTTGAAAAATGTTTGGGTTGCTAAATTTTATGTTCGAATGATATGTGTGCTATTAAAATCTATTCAGTTATTTAAAAACATGTCATGTGGTTGCTTTAAATTGTTGATGTTGTTAAAATCCTCGAACTAGGGTCGGACCGTTAGGATTGTAGAAATCACTTTCAATGGGGTTATTTTGAATATAATGCATGTGAGCATGGGTAATGTGTGCTAAATCATACAGGGTGTGTGCGCGTGTTTGCTTCGATGCTGTTGAAATAAGTCAAAAAGTGGTTGTATGAACTCGTGTGATACTTGGAAACACTGGGGTCTGGAAGTCTAGTTCACGAGGCTTTTGTATGGCCCAGGGATCAATCTACTAGCCATATTTACCCCATGTAAAAGGTTTTAGAGACCAAAGTTTTTGGGGTGCCATCAGACGAGACCTTCTACGAGTCATAGACTAGTCCACGACTCGTAGATAGGTTTTGTAGAGTTCTACCTGCCTGAACCCTTATCTAAAATTACATCTACGACTCAATCCATGATTCGTAGAGCGTTCTACGAGTCATTTCTGATCTTGTAGATGTAATTCTAGTAGTTTTGAAGTACTGAACACTACATCCACAAGAGCCCTTATGACTCGTAGAACACTATACGACTCGTAACAAGGCTCTCGTAGACCCTTACTGTTCCAGTCCAGTAATGATTTTTGTTTTTGATTTTCAATTCATAGGACTAATCGGTGTGTTAAATATGTATTTTGTAGGTACTATGGCCCCACAACCATGAAATGATGATATCAAATTTATGAGGGATCGCCTGCGTGATGATACCACAGATTCTAAGCTCACCCCCGAGTCTAGTGGCTCTGTAGAGGAGCTTGGAGTTGAGCCTGATCATGATGCCAAGCAATGACAGACTCGGGCTACTAATAGGTAGGCCATGACACAGGAGATCATGGTCTACCCTGATTAATCTAACGAGGGAGGTGATAGGACCAGTAATAGCATACAAATGACTTCTTCTGAGGGAGGGGCCGACTCCAGATCTAAGAAGAGGTCAGACTCCACCTCATATTCAGGCCCCCAAGTACAATACTTATTACTAGATCCTCGATCCAACAGATGGTGTGTCGGGGGTATGAGAGCCATTTATAAGTAGGATATTGAGTAGAATGAGTAGGGTCAGTTTGCTCACTCTATCTTCGAGGAGCCTTGAGTCATCACTATAGGAATCGACAGTGTCCCAGGGCTCGAGGACACTATAGTTCGATACAGGGTCCAGTGGTTGGCATAGCCAGCAGAGAGGTACTCACAGGTGTTGGTGAGAGAGTTCTTCGCCTCCTATGCCGTCATCGTACATAGCTCTCTTCCCAAGGGGAAAAAACCTCTAACCCAGCCGAGATTAGAGCATGTGTTGGTGAGATGCTGGAAGGTGGACATTTCTGAAGAGACCATCCATCGGATGCTTTTTGGGCTTGAGTTCTCAACCCCCAGATCAACAACAAAGTTTGACCGTAAAGTGGGCCAGACTAGAGATTTAGGTGTCATGAGGGACCCAGAGCGTAGAGTAGCATTGATGAGATGGGTTGTTGACCAGATCGCAGCAGAGGGGCCCGACCCTGCATGGATAGCGACGTCAACAGAACCTATAGTGAAGGCTTCCCTCAGCTTCCTCGCTAAGTTCTGGTGGGCGGTAGTTTGATCACAAATCCAGCTGACACTTACAGATAATAGATTGACACCAAACCATGTTGTGTTAGTATCCAACATCTTGGTTGGTTACAATATTGATTGGGCCACACTAATTTCAGAGCAGATACATGAGGTGACCTTGAAGAGGTCCATGACTATTCCCTTCCCGTGCCTGATTCATCAACTATGCTTAGTGTTGAGGGTGGATGTTATTCACCATGTGGACGTACTAGTAGTGGTTCAACTCACTCTTAATGCCAACATAATCAAGTCTGACTATAATCTGATTACAATCCGGTGAGCACCGAGACCACAGGTACCCATGCCCGAGATGTTTGCTCCAGTGCCACCGTCTAAGCCATCTACCACCATTGCTGCTGTACCAACTATTGAGGGGCCCACACAGGCTAATACAAATGTGAAGAGGGGGCCTACTACTGATATTCTAGCCTTAGAGGCCATAACATCTACTCTAGTACCCACAATCATTACATTTGTGTCTGCGGCATCATTTCAGGCCCTAGTGCAGTGACAGGCTCGTACTAAGTCACAAATGACTCAATTGTTGCAGCAATTGAGACCTTGGGTTAGCCACGTTGTCTCGTATATAGAGACTCACATGGAAGCATTCTCGATCACCACTATATAGGAGAGACTCACTCCCGTAGATGCTCGCATAGATGCTTTTGAGAGGCGGGTCCAACAACGCCTTAGTACAACAAGGACTTTGGATTAGATGGCCATACAGATGGAGTTTCAGTAGCTCCGGACCCACATGAGTGCAACACTGGATGCCCATTTGATGTCCCACTGACTATTCCAGATAAAAAGGTAGTCGACTTGTTCGCTCCGAAGGAGCCACCATTGCTTTCCCTCGAGAAGAGACCTCGTACGGATGATGTTGATGTTGTGCATTTTGAGACAGGATTGATAGGGGATCATGACTAGAGCTTGCCCATGCAAGATCGAGGCAAGGAGAGGAGATACTGCTAGCTCGCGAACTTGAGAGAGTGAGAGGTGCTGGACCCTTAAGATATGCTTTTATAGGCGAGGAGTCCACCAGGCATGTAGAGGGTGGATAGTCGCAGACTGAGTGGGGTGCTTTGGTTCCCAAATATATTTTTTTACCCCTGTTCTTTACTTTTGATACTATGCACACATTTGGGACAATGCACAACTTTTTTGATAGGGTGTGGGTAGTTATAAGCCTCAGTGAAGTCTGAGTCCTTGACCAATAACTATCCTAATTTTTTATTCAAAGGATTTTCTTGCCTGTGTTATTTTCCCTGTGGATATGTATTTTTCCGTTGAATTGACATGTTTAGGATGTTTAGGTAGTATTAGTAGCATACAGTACTTATATCTATGGCATAGTTATGTTTTTATTGCAAAAAAATGGTACCCACTAATTTTTTATGTTTAGTTAGTTTTGATAGCAACCTTACATGATTAGTTGTCTGACAGTGCGTGTTGTGATAAGTTAGGTTAAATTGTGATAAAAAAATGATCTAATAGTCTGTATTAATATGTAAGCAGTGCCATGTGTTAGTGAGCTAATTGCATGATTCAATACTATGTTTCAATTAAGAACTTGTCGTGTTACTCTCATTTATACTATAGATTAGTTGGTTAGGAAAGGATCTTAGGCCGTTATTCTTAATAGTCCACTTAGCCTGAAATAACCGACCAAATGTGCTATATATCCCTTGATCCTTGTGTTTGAGCCTAAAATTGACCTCTTTCTTTGTAAATACCCAAGTAACCGTGTCTTGATTAATGATAAGTCCAAAACTTGGCCCTAGTCATTCCTTGAAAATTGTGCACCTCGACTGAGGACAAAACCCTAAGTTGAGAGTGGCTACCCAAAAGTGGCCCTGGTTACGAGGATGGATAATATGCACCTCAACTCCAGTAAAAAGCCTAAGTTGAGGGTGGCTATGTGATGAAAATCATAAAATAAAGGGGGAAAACCAGTGATACAGAAACGAGGAAGAAAATAATTAAAAAGGGTGTAAAAAATAAGAGAGAGAAGTACCTAAATAGTGTTCTAGATATAAAAAAATTATGAAAAAATAAAGGCACTGTGCAACTTTGAATCTAAATCACCCTAAAAGATTCGGAATGGAGAAAAAGAAGGAAAAGAAAGAAAATGTGGGTTGATAGGGAAAAAGTGTAGAAAAAACGTAGTGTCAAGGAGGGCCATTAGTCACTATGTTCCCAAAGTATCGTACCAACGTCACCGAGCTTATGTTATAAGCCTAGAAAGTTCTAAAGTGATGCTAGTCCAACTAGTTGAAGGTGTCAATCGTGAGTATAGGGGAAAACCTATGGTATTGGTCATAGTATTTGAATGTCGTTTGTGAGAGTGAGTGTTGTAGTATTATCCCAAGTACTAAATTTGAAAATATCATTCTGAGTGAGGAATGATACTTCTTTTTGTGAGGGCACTTGAATTGTCTGACTAATTTGGTGATTGTTGCTTAGTTATGGTTGCATAGCTTATCATAATTTCACCATTGAATATATTAATCTATGTTAGTTTGTTGGATAACTATCTAATATGGATTTTGAAAGAGGTGTGAGTATCTGTGTTGGATTCTGATTAAGTTTATGCCATTGGGTTGGAGTTTGTATGTTTCTATACTGCTTATATAGATCGTGTCCATCTCTTGAGGACAAGCAATAGTTTTTAGTTGAGGGTATTGATGTGCTGTCGAAATGCAGCACGTTTGGTGCTTAAAACTTGGAATTTTGTGTGTTCTCAAAGCGATGTTATTAGGTTTGATTGTGTTTTTGTGTTTGTTTTGCAAGATTATAATATTGGCAAAGTTTTGGAAAAAATTAGCTGAAGTTGCTGATTTTTGTGATCTGTAGAACCCTCTACGAGTCATGGAGTAGTTCACGATTAGTAGAGAGGGTCTCATATCAATTTCTAGTGAGGGGTGCAAACTTGAAGTCAACTCTACGAGGAGGATCCACGAGCCGTATAACATTATACGAGTCATAGAGTGATGTTTGTGCCCTGAGAACAAGAAAGTGGAGAGGTATAGAAAAGTCATCAAACAAAATCTCCTACGGGCCATAGAATCTTACACGGACCGTGGAATGGCTTTTTAGAATCTAACTCCAGAACACTGCTAGAGTCCATGAAATCCCAATCTACGGGTTGTGAAGTGGGATACGAGTCGTGAAAAGGCCTCGTGAAACTTGCCGACACAGTTTTTCTAAGTCTTTTTGGTTTTGTATTTTGCATACTGTAAATAGGTTTTTAGGTAATTTTTCATTTTGTTTTTACCATTAGTCACGTAGTTTGAACAAGTTCTTAGAGGAAACACTTAGGATTTGGTATATTTTGAGTGGAAAATGTTATTGTGTTTTCTTTACTTACACTTGTGATTCTAATAAAAAAGTTGAATTTTGTGTTCTCAATTTCATCTTTGTAAGTGTTTAATTATACTTCTTTACATTATAATCTGCATTTATACTGATCATGCATAGCTAAATCCACAACTCGGGTTGTGGGAACCATAATGAACTAGCAAGGTAAAATCGGATAGCTTGTAATTCTTGGATGGTGTGTTAGGGAATATTAATTATCCTCTTCACTTTAATTTCTTTTTAAAAGGTGGACAACGTTAGAACTCGCGTAGTATTACTTGTCGAATCAAGGAAGTAACGAACACGAAAAGAGATAATTAACAGGATTTGATTAAGATGTTCTCGTCTAATCAACCGAACTAGATCAAGGGGAGGCTGTACTGGGACTAAAGGTAAGCGTTAGTATAGAACACACCACGTAGATAGATCAAGTTCCAAAATGAAATTTACCTATTAGCTGGATCAAAGACTTAGGTAAACCTAGCTTACTGTCGTACACCTACACGCAAGAAAAGGATTGCATGTATTCGACAGCACCGAGTTAGGGATTTATGAGGATCACTTCACCCTAGTTAGCTCTTTAACTAATTGTTCATCTCTAGCATTAGTTTAGGATTAGTGAGTTTTCTTTTATAAAACCCCTTTTTTTCTTGGGAGATAAGTAGGTTAATCAATCTGGAGATGTATTGAATTAATTCTAGAATCTACCATATTCCTCGTGGGAATGGTCCTAACTTTGGTTAAGTTATATAATTGATGACCACTTTACCTAAAATAGGAGGTGTGACTTGGGTGACAATAGTGTCCCAACTCAATACCTTTCTTTACCATGAAGTTACACTTTTCCCAATTTGGCATAAGATGACATTCTTCACACCGCTTCAACACGTTATGCAAATGCCTCAAGCAATCTTTGAATGAATCTCCAACCACACATAAATCATCCATAAGCACCTCAATCGTGTCCTCCACTATATCTAAAAAGGTAGACATCATGCACCTCTAGAATATAGCCAATGTGTTACACAATTCGAATGGGATCCTTTTGAATGTGAAGGTTCCATACAGACATGTAAAGGTAGTCTTCTATAGGTCCTCTCGAGAAATAGAAATCTAATTGTATCCCGAATAAATATCAAGAAAATAATACCAACCTTTACCCTCCAAGCGATCTAGCATTTGGTCCATGAATGACATAGGAAAGTGATTTTTCTCTATCGATATATTGAGTTTGTGATAGTCCATGCAAACCCTCCGGCCTGTGACTGGTCTCATGGGAATCAACTCATTGCAAGCATTAGGAACCACAATGATACCTTTCTTCTTTGGAACACACTAGACAGGACTCACCCATTCGCTGTCAACAATCAAATAGATCATACCCGCGTCTAACCACTTAATTATCTCTTTGCGCATAACCTCCTACATTGGAGGGTTGAAATATCTTTGGTTCTGAATGCTTGGCTTATAATCCTTGACAAGTTGAATCTTTTGAGTCCATAGGCCACGTGGGATGCCAATGATGTCTGCAATTGTCCATCTAATAACCTTTTTAAATCGCTTAAGGATCTAAACTAATGCCTCCACCTATTCTTCATTAAGATCTGTAGCAATAATAACAGTCAAAGTATTGTTATAACAAAAAAATACATACTTCAAGTGGGCTGGAAGAGCCTTCAACTCTAACACCAGTGGCTCTTTAATGGATGGTCTAGTAGGCGGTGACTTGCGATTTTTTAAATCCAACTCAAGCTTGAGTTTGTCCCTATGAAAATCATGTGTCCCAAGTGCCTTAACCATCTCATCATAGTCTGGGATGTCGTTACTCTCAAAATTCATCAATACAACCTTAAGAGTTTCGACACCCAACCTTTCCTTGATTGGTACCTCAAGTTGAACTTCATCAATGTTATCGATAACACAGACAACTTTTAGATCATTAGGTCTCTTTATGGACTGGCCAACATTGAAGATAACTTATTCGTCATCCAATCTAAACTTGAGTTGACCTAAATCCATGTCCACTAGTGCTTCCCTAGTGCCTAAGAAGGGCCTTCCTAAGATGATTGGGACATCGAAGACAACATTACAATCAAGTATCATAAAGTTTGCGAGAAATATGAATTCTCAACTCAGACTAGAACCTCATAAAGTATTCGCGCAAGCATCTTCACAATCTTGTCTGCCATTCACAACTGCATTGTAGTCGATATGGGGGCTCTCAATCCCAACTGGTTGAACACTGCAAGAGGAATTAAGTTGATGTTGGCTCCTAAGTCTCGTAATGACTTTGCAAAGTTAAAGACTCCAATGGTGCAAGGTATGATGAATGCTCCAGGATCCTACTTTTTCTGCACTAAGGATCTTGTCGCAATCGCTCCACAATGGTGAAGATCATGAGCAAGTTCTTGACTCACCATCCGCTTTTTAGTCACTAAGACCTTTATGAACTTAGCATACCTAGGAATTTGCTCCAATACATCAATTATTGGGAGATTGATAGATAGTTGCTTCAATAAGAAGATCAAATTCTGGAACTTCCCCTCCTTATTCTTCTTCTTCAGTCTCTGAGGGAAAGGTGGTTGAGCCTTGTTATGAGCTTCAACTTCTTTGGTGTCACCACTTTATTGCTTACCCCATCCTTGGCCTTATCATCCCATGTTTTAGCATCCTTACTTTCTACAGTCTCCTCATGAACTACATTATCAACTACTGACATTGGTGGGTCAATTATATGTTTACTACCTGGTGTAGTCACTATCATGCACTGCCCATCATTCTTTGGATTTTGCACTATATTGCTAGGCAATGTACCCTTCTGTCGCTGAGTCAATTATCTTTGACCTAATTGCTACTCTAATTGCTTAATAACTACAAATTGAGACTCAATCTTCTAATTTATATCTGATATTTTGGCTTTCATCTCCTTCAAAGTCCCATCTTGTGAATATGCCTTCTTCAACAACCTGTCAAACATCACCTTAATACACAAACTATCAACCCAAGAATCACAATTTTGTGGTGGTACATATGCACCATATTTATACCCATCTGTGAGACCCCATTCACCATCTCAATCTTGTCTCTGATTTCTATTGCAGTATCTGCCTCGATTGTTGTCCTATATGCATTATTCCTATATAGTTCCGATCTTGATTTCCTTAACCTTAGCGCTAATATCTTGATTGGACCCTTAGGCATTGGTCTGGAAACCCTGTATATGATTAGTCACAAAGAAAGTGTCTTCCTCATAACATGTCTCCTCATATATAGGTGCTCTCAGTGGTTGATGACTGATTATGTTCACCCATTCTTGGTTTTGATTCATTAGCAACCCAACATTGATACTAATCCGAGCTAACTCTTGCAACACTTTCCCACTGATTTTTGTCTACTATGGATTTGTACTCAGTGTGAGAGAGATCTTTTTCATTGATTTCTTCCTTGTGCTCCATGCAAAGTTAGTCTTTGCTACCTTTTCAAATCATTGAGCCACATCTGTGAAAGTATAATTTGGGAATAATCCTCTAATTATGGTTTCGACCCTGGTTTTGCAATTATCATCCAACATCTGATAGAAGATTTCCACCAAGGAATCATTAAAAATCTTGTGGTTTGCAACACTTCTCAAGCACTTAGTAAACCACTCCCAAGTAGCACTTATAGAATCCCTAAGCAACTGCTTGAAGTTCTTTATTTGATCCTTCTGTTTCAACTTCTTCGATTTGGGAAAATATCACTCCAAAAAAGCTTCCTACATTTCCACCCATGTAGTGATAGAACTTTGTGAAAGTTTGGATAATATACTGTCGTTTCACCTATGAGAGATAATGAGACCACATGTATCCCAATAGCATCCATGGAAGAATTCTAATTTCCTATCATGCTCTTACAAATGAAGACAACATTGTGTAGATGGTTATGCGGATCCTATGATGGTAGACCGAGAACAACCCTCTATGTTGCAAAATCTGTAGTAACCCACTCAAGATGACAAACTTAGTATCATTTGGTAGATGAGGCAACAAAATCACTTCTGTAACATCCACTATCGTAGGATCAAGTCTGTAAGGATTCCACTCATTTCTTGTCACTTGTTGACCTTGTGGCGGTTGATTATCTGCCACTATTGGTGGTTGTGGGTTTTGATTGTTCAAGTTAAGTGTAGCGTTTGTAACATTTTTGGTGTTATCTTGAGCCATTCTTCACAATATTCTTTGAATCTCTAGATCAAATGGAGTCTAGGGAATGCCTCGACTACGGTATTGGGCATACACTACACATGTATGCTTAAAGAAAAACAAAATGTAAAGTAATGAAATAAGGATTAACTCCATAATAACCCTAATTAAACCAATCTAAAAGTTATATTCCCCGGCAATGGTGCTAAAATTTGATCACACCCAAATTATACCTCCTAATTAAGGTATAAGTGATCGATGTTCAAATATAGAATCTAAAAATGATTAGGGTTGATCCTACGAGGAATAAGGTCTAGACTTGGAGTAATTAAAGTAATTAAGATGAATTAATTGACTTACTTCCTCAAAAGGGGGGGGAGGTTGATGTAAAAATAATAGTTTAAACCAAAACTAAGATCACAGTCAATGTAAGTGTTGGTAATTCAATGAGAGACATAATTAGGGTATTGTGTTCTCCATAAATTTCTAACGTAGTATATCCTCATAATTGTAATATTTTCTAATGCGTAGCATGCAGAACTAGAAACCATGCACATTTTTTTATCCTCAAAGCACGAACTGATGTATGGGACATAAAATGAACCATGACCTATCCTAGTAACATGAAGTTTCAACTTCAAAAAATTAGCCCTTCACTAGATTAAGACTATAAAACCCTATCTACGGTTCATGGACTGAACCATAGACCGTATGTAACAACCCAAAATTTTTCGAAATCTACTTATTATTGGAATTCTAGGATTTACTAAAAGCCATGGTTGAGTTTTGGTAGCCTCGGGTTGAGTTTAAGTGGCTGAATGCAAATTGGGCTAGAAAGGGGCAGTTTGGACAGTCAACTTCAAATAGTCATAACTTTTGATGTAGGATGAACCATATGAGATACCACATATAAAATTAAATATCTTTGAGTTCGCTTTGAAACACAAGTGGTTTCACTCAATTTAGATATCGGATGAGGGAGATATGGCCCAAACAGTGAGCCTGTCTAAAATTCGGAAGCCATTGGAGATAGGCTCAGAAAAATGGCCAAGGACATTTGAACGGACAGTTAAACTTTGAACAGTCCATCTAGTGTCTCGTGTGATGTTCCAGTGAGAATTGGGTGGCTTGGAATCACCCCTAAGTCAAGTGTAGGTTGACAGGACCTTTAACGGGTCATTTGGTACTTAACGAGCCGTCCACTGTCCCGTGAAGTTGGACAGTGGCTAGGCCAATGCTTGGGCATGAATTTTAAGTTTAAGTGAGGTTTGACGGTGGGTTACACGGTCCGTCACAAGTTGAACGGACCATTTAGTGGTTCGTGAAGTGTAAAAGAAAGTCCTCCGAGAGTTTGCGCGTAGATTTGGCTAAGTTCATCTTGACGGCATGGTAAACGGTCCGTGAGACTGTTGACGACCCGTGAACAGTGCCGTGAAGTGTTCTAGTGAGCTATATTTGGCTCGGAGTTGGAAATATGGCTAAGTGCATCCAAACGGTCACTTGAACGAACTGTGTGACCATTTGACGGCAGTGTAGCAGTCGTTTGGGTATTGTGTTTAATGAAACGTTCTGGTTTATTAATGGTATTTTGCGATTTAACCTTTCCCTAAGGCTCTTTTGGTCCCTTAAGGTATCCTTAACCCCTATAACATTCCCCAAACCCTCATTCATCCATTCAAACTCCCCTACACTCTCTTTAGAAATTTCAAAACCCTCTTGGCCTCCATTGAAGCTAGCTTGTAGAAATTGGGGAAGAAGATT
>JBCEWC010001115.1:0-44251 GCA_038996855.1 Solanum aculeatissimum
TCACATAGTCCCATGCCATGGCTCTTTGAGCATAATGGGTGCTTTGCACCAACATGTTATGATGCTTGCTTGCAAGCACATGTAGATGAGCTACTCCCTTGCATTGACATGCAATGTTCATGAAATGTTTTCTTGAAACTCATGAGGCCTATGGCCTAAACATGTACATTATTTTGAACAAATATTTTGACATAACTAATGATGCATGATTTTCAAAGAATGTTATCTCTTGTTTTACATGAAGCATATATATGTATATGTACATATTCTTGTTGGATGAGACTTAGTACCGAGGGAGTAGGTGGCAAAATGGGGTACTTAGTGACCCCGCCTATTCCGTCAAACCATGTGTCACCATGGGTATATAAATCTCCAAAAGGGATTTCATGTCATGTTTCATCCCTTGTTTAAGGGTGTCATGGGCTTTACTTGGCAAGTAGGCCAGAGCCGGGTAGTGGCCTGTTCGGGTCTCCCATGTTATCGGTTGAAATTACATCCCCGCTATATATGAATTTAGGATTTGCATTCTCATATATCATGGCATAGTATATTGTTATACTAATCTTTTGTTACGTGCAATCCTTTCATATATTGTCCCCTTGTCATGTTTCTTGGTCATGCTACACTTGTCATATGCTTTGCATGCCCGCATACTTAGTGCTTAATTGTGCTAACCCATATTCTTGTCTTTATGTTCTAACCATGTAGGGGACGAGAGTGATTTCTACATTCTCCCAGACGACGTTTGATTCTATATTGAAGACTTGTAGTGGTGAGCCCTATTGTTCAAGGGCAATAGCCACCATCTATCTACTTTTATTTCCATGTACTTACTTTCTTGACTTGAGGGTGAGCCTCAAAGTTTATCGAGGCCCCGCTCATCTATGTAGAGACATGTTTGGACAAATTTTTACTCTAGTACGTTTTGGATTGTATGTTGGATTCTTGCTTATATATATATATATGATGTTATTTAACATGTCTCATAATTATGTTCCTGTGTTATGATAATGGCATGAATGTTATGTATGATGTATGACTATGTGCTATGTGCAAGTATGCCTATCCCTTTCCCGTATTGTCCCCATAGCTTGAGTCCCAAGTCCCTAAATCCCTAGATCTTATGTGCTTCATGCTTTAGCTTTCGCCTTTCCGAACCGATGATGAGCGTAACGATGCTATGATAGCTTGATCTAGGGTCTTCGGGTCCTCTTTCGCCATGTTACATGTAGGCCCCCTATCCGGGTCGTGACATATACCCCTTAGTTTTGTTATTAGGTAGTTTGATGAAAACCATGGGAAATTAGTGTTTAATAGTGTTTGTTTTGACAAGTTAGGCTTATTGTGATAAAATGCATGTTTGAGAGTCTATACTGACAGTATATTCAGTGTCAAGTGTGTGTAAGCGTCATTACATGATTCTTATACTGTGTTTCAATCTAGAACTTTCCCTGTTACTTTGATTGAGACTTTAGGTTAGTTGGTTATTAAAAGATCTTAGGCCATTGTTCATATTATCCACTTAACCTAAATTGACCAACCAAAATGCATTGTGTATCCCTTGTTCCTAATGTTTGAGCCTTACATGTACCCTTTCTTTGTAAATACCTAAGTAACCAAACCTTTTTCTGTAAAATCGTGAAATTAGCCCTGGTCCTTCCTTGAATATTGTGTACCTCGACTTAAGCTAAACACCTAGGTTGAGGGTGGCTACCCAAAAAGTGGCCCTGGTTCAAAGTTGGATATTGTGCACCTCAACTTAGGCCAAAAACCTATGTTGAAGGTGGCTGCTTTAGAAGAATCACACCTAACGGGAAAGGGAGCATAGAGTATAGTGAAAAAGGGTAAAATATGAAGTTGGTGCAAAAAAAAATCAATCGATGCCCAAATTATATGCTAGCAAGAGAAAGACTGTGAAAAATACGGGGAAATGGGCTTAAAATGAGAATAAGGCACCCAAAAGCATAAGTGTTAAAAATAGCGGTGTTGATAGGGAAAAAGTGTGAAATAGTCCAGTGTTAAGGAGGGATATTAGTCACTATATTCCAAAAATATTATAACAAAGCCTATGGTATAGGGGCAAGTAATCAAAGGTCATAGTCATGAGTATAGCGGCAAGCCTATGGTATTGTGCGCAGTGTCTGAATATCTTTGTGATTGTGAGAGTCCTTGTCAATCATAAGTGTTGAATCTGCTTTTATTACTCTAAGTGAGAAATGGGACTTCTTTATGTGAGGGCACCTGACTTGAATTGTTGATTTAGACTATCTCGGTGATTGTTGATTTTAGTATTACCTTGATTGTCATAGTTGCACTATTATACTGAAACACATGAGTTTGTCTGATAACTGCTTGAGATATGTACTAATGAGTTCGGTTGGGTGTCTGAGATTGATTATTAGATGATCATAACATTTGATTGAGGCCTGTGTGTTGCTATATTACTTATGTAGATTGAGTCTGTCACTTAAGGACAAACAATAATTTAAGTTGAGGGTGTTGATGTGCTGTCAAAATACAACACTTTTGATGCTTAAAACTTAGGATTTTATGTGTTCTCAAAGTGATGTTAGTAGGTTTGATGTTTTTTTGTATTGTTTTTATAGAATTACACGAATCAAGGGAGATTTTGGGTAGAATGCTATAAAATTGATGTTTTTGGTGATTTATAAGTCACTCTACGAGTTGTGGTTCACTTCACGAGTTGTAGGTCAATTCGTGAGTCAGATCAAGTGAAGGGCCAAGTTTTAGATGTACATCCATGAGGTTTCAGATGAGCCATAAAATGATTTATAAGTTGTATGTGGTTTTGTCGGTTGAAGATCAAAAAAATATGCTGACTGCTGAAGTATTGTTAGATGAAGTCACTTACGAGTTGTATATCAGGTGATGGGTCATAGATAAGGTTGTGCCTGGAGGATCAAAGTTGTAAAGCATTTCATTAAAGTTAACAGATGAAACCCCCTACTAGTCGTAAGTCATAATACAGTCCGTAGGAAGGCCTCGTAGGTTAACAACAAATTTTGTGCACTGAAAGGATACGAAGCCTAGGTACGAGTCGTGGTTCCTTATATAACTCGTAACTTTCATGCTTTACCTGCCAATTACAAGTTTCTTATTTCATTTTAGATTTGGTTTTTTACTTATTATAAATAGTTTTTTTAGGGTTTTACATATGTAACGTGACAGAAGAGAGAAAGAACGTGAGAGAACATTGAGAACTCAAAATCTTGTGATTAATTTTTATCTATAACATTGTGATTTTTTGTGAAGGTTCGGATTGATTGTTCTTTAATTCATCATTGCAAGTGTTTAATTATGCTATTCTATAACATGATTTCTTTATCTACAATGATCATGCATAGATACATCCATAACTAGGGTTGTGGGAACCATGAAGAACTAACAAAGTAAAATCTAGTTAATCCATAATTCTTGGAAAGTCTGCATGGATGTATTAATTATGCCCTTCGATGTGAATGTTTTTTAATGATGGCCAACGTTAGAACCTGCCCAAACACTTATCAACTGGATTAAGGTGGTAATGAATGGGAAAAGATAATAATTAACAAGATTCAATGTGATCCATTTCGTCTAATCAACCTAACTGGATCAAGTGAAATTTGCAATGGAACAAAAGGTAAGGGTTAGTAATGTTACACTGTGGGGATGGATCAAATCACATAGTGAAATTAATCTCTCATCTAGATCAAAGGGTTAGGTGAACTTAACTTACCGTTTGCGTGCTACACACTGAATGAGATTATGATTATCCAGATATACTGAGTTAGGAAACCATGGGAAACACAATACCCTAGTTACTTCTTTCACTGATTTTAGAAAACTTGCACTTGACTTATTGCACTTGTGTAGGTTTAATTTGTGCTTTTTACAACCCTCCCCTTGGGAAATAAGTAGATTAATTTGCTCTAATTTCTCATAATTCCTTCAGGTCTAATCATTTTACCTATGGCATTTGACCCTAACCTTTGTTAGGTACTATATTTTGACAGTGACCATTTATTCTCTAATTGGAGGTATAGTTTGGGCGATATCAGTTGCCTCCCAAGAAGTGTCATAGTTAACGTTGTGGCATGACGTAGGTCCTCTTGCTTTAAGTAACCCAAGACCGATCAATGACTGACACCACCTGAAAGTCCTTCACTTGCTTCATAGTCTTGCAAATATTGAACACGACCTCCTCTTTATTCATCTGAAACTTCAAATCCCCTTTTTTAACATCCACTAAGGCTCTCCCAGTATCCAAGAATGGTCTACCAAGGATTATAGGAACGTCAACATCCATTTCACAATAAAAAATAACAAAGTTAGCTGATAGTATAAATTTGTCTATCTTCACCAGGACATCAAACAATCCCAACCAGACTTTTGATGGATCGGTCAACCATTAGCAACCACATAATTGTTGGTGAAGGGGTATCTAACCCCAATTCGCATAGCGCCTTGCATAACTTACTAGCTCCAATAGTGCACGGGATCATGAACGCCCTAGGATCATCCTTCTTAGAAACCAAGTTCATTGTCAAGATTGCACTACAATTATGTGACACTTCAATTGTTTCACACTCTAAGGTTCTCGTCTTGGTCACCAACTTCTTCATAAACTTTGCATACCCCAACATACAGCCTCTATCAATGACATATTAATAGAAAGATAGTTGAACATAGATAAGAACTTCTGGAATTTGGTGTCATCCTCCTTTTTGTCAACATTTGAGGGAAAATAGGGTCGATCTTGACTTAAGGAGCCTTCAACTTCAAGGTTGAATTTGCAATTCTTTGGAGTTACATTTTTAGCATTCTTTGCACCATCCCTAACTTTCTCATTTTCATTACTCTCGAAATTGTCGAGAGTATCACTTCCTTCGTCCACCATCAAATCATCATTTTTCACTCATATTTTCTACATATTCATCCCCATCCACTTATTTATTGCCTTCCTCAATAACAAGTTAAAGCACAAAACTTTCAACAACTTTTCCACTACGAGTCATGATAACCAAACACTACTGATCCACATTCTTTGGGTTGGCCAATATGTCACTAGGTAGGCCTCCCTTCGACCTTTGATTGAGATGGGCCAAGATATTACCAAGTTGGGTCTCTAAATGCTAAATGGAAGCTAAGTGCAAATTAAAGGTTTCACTCAATTGTGTGAAATCAAATTTCATCTCCTTCAAAACCTTATTAGAGGCCTCAACTTTGTTCAAGATCCGAGTCAACATATCTTCAGTCCAGAAACCTTTTGGATTCACAACCGGTTCAACAAACTTTTTCCTACCATGGGGTGGAATATACCTATCTCTTTCACCATCACGATCTCTCTATCCCTCAGCTTAAAGTTGATTCAACCAATTTCTATCTCGCCATCCAACACTATTGTTCCAACCTTGGTTCTCAAGTGGCCTTGGAAAGGCCGACTAAGAGCCCATAACTTGGTTCCCCATATAGTGTACCTCTTCACTATATCCACCATCATATGGCATACTATCATAAGTCATTTCACTAGTTGCTCCAATGGTGTTTACTCTTTTCCAATTTCTACCCATCACGTGTTTAGTTAAGAGATCCAACTGAGTTAACATTTTAGCCATGTTTTCATCCCTCTCTTGATGTTTGTCTAGTTGTTCCTTTGGTGGTTCCCTTCTCGTAGAAAACACAAGGTCATCCCTTGTATCCCAAGCCTTATTAGTCTTGGTCATGATATACAAAAGCTCACAAGAAGCAGCAAATATTTGCTTCATGATTTCTCCTCGTACCAACTGATCAGCTACACCTTTGTTGACAACATCAAGGCTCATCTAGAAGTATTGCAATAGTAGGTGGTCAAAAACTCCATGATTCAGGCAATGAAGCAAAATATTTTGGAATCGTAGCCATGTCTTATGCAATGGCTCGACATCAATTCTTTTAAAGTTTTCAATTCTCCTTCGCAACTTAACCATCTTTGAGGGAGGAAATAACCTTTTGAGGAATGCATCTTGTAATTCCTCCCATGATGTAATTGAATCTCGAGAAAGCCTAGCTAACCACCTTATGGCCTGTCCAATTATGAAATATGGGAAAAGTCTCAATCTAATGGCTTCTTGTGTGACTCCTCTGAAGTTGAATGGCAAACACATGTCTACAAAATTCTGAAGATGCTCATGGGGATCTTCATGGGTTTGTCTTCCGAATAGCCCCTTCAGCTGAAGCAACTATAATATTATGGTAGTGATATAAAACACAACACCTCCAGAAAATAGGGGTAATCGGATGGCTCCTGTACTCCCCACTTGATCCCAATCGACGTCATAGAAGTCATTCACATCTCCCATGTTATCACCATATACGCTTCCAGGATCATCCCTCTTTTCACCTAATTAACAACATCACAAATAACAAAAAAAGTAATAAGACAACTATAACTACAAAAATAAGTCCAAAAAAAAACTTCAATCAAGACCTAGCACTATTCCCTAACAATGATGCCATTTCTTTTATGACATTTAAACTTATTTTGTGAATAGAAATAGGAAAAATCGTTATCAGCATATTAACCCAACTAAAGAGTCGGGGTCAAATTCCACAGGGAATGGTGGTTCAAGAGGTGAAGTAATATGTTGAACTAGGTATTTGTAGTGTTGAAATGGGGGTTATGAGTAAGTAAATAATAAGGTCCTACTAGTAATAATTCTATATTACAAATTAACATTCAATGGAGATAGATGTCGGGGGCGTGATAATATGGGGATAGATCTAATTAATATGGTCTAAACACTTGATTAATCGAGTTAAAAATATATGAGTAAGTTAGGTTGCTGGTAACCAACACTTCAATTACGATAACGAAGGTGTCTCACATGGATCTATTATGACTCCACATGAAAATCACTCAAGGACATGCCTGGCCTGAGAAATTATAGTAAAACTCCTAATACTTTAGCAATTGAATCCATTTTTGTGGCATTCAATTGAAACGCCGAATGATTTCTAGCTAATACACCATTTCCTACTCTAATTACTCAAATTACTGCAATAATTAGGGATCAAAAGTAATCTCTATGTTTGCAATGTCAAGATTATAGATGAAACTCAACAATAAGAGTAAACTCACTGAGATTAACATCAATTTTATCAAAATATCATAGACTCGGCTAAGAAATCAAAGACCAATATGATATACACATCCCCAACATAGGAGTTTTAGGTGCACATGTTCGAAAGTAGAGAAATCATACCAAAAACTGTAGCTAAGAACATGGGTAAGATGAATTACAAGAGAAAAGTTGAATTACCCCTGCTAATCTCTCCAATTTCTTCTTCCTAAATCTTATAATCAACAAACCCTGTACTTGCTCAGTAAGAACCTTCTATGTACTCTATTCTCTCTCTATCTTTAAGTAAAAAACTAATATGGAATCTTCTATGTAAAATGTCCTTACCCAAAAGCTTATATAGTCTGTGAAAATTAATGAAAGTTTATGCACTAATTCTCCATTCGGCAATCAAGGTCCGCTATCACCTAGCACTTCAGTGATGCACCGAATATGCATTTGACCACCTCCTCCAACATTGTCTGAAGGCTTGAGTCTCTACAATATTAGGTGATGTCTTTGTTCATCACCAATCATGTTTGGCATTCAATCGAACCTCCTCATCCTTCACCTTTCTATCATGAACTTGTGGTCCTAGGTACTACAACACTAGGTAGTCTTCTTGGCTATTTGGTGATCCATTAATTGTGTCGGCGACACTGCTTTTGATCGCCTTTCAAGCATTTTTGCTCCTTTTCCTTGCTTTGTTGAATATTGTCCACTTATGCACTTTTATCCCCAATCCTATCATGAAACACAAAGTTTAATGAATATATGGAGTATAATAGCACATCGAGGACAATATTTCTTCACATTCTAAGCCCAAAATGAGTCCAAGATATGGACTCATCAGTACCTGCCTATTTTGTTTTATTCTTATTCTGTGGTGTCCTATTCTAATCCTTCTAGATTTATTCAATATTCTTACTCAGTCAACCTATGATGCCTACGTAGTACCTTTTTTTGCTACACATACTACACTCTGCATCTAATTCAAAATGTAGGTCCCAACATAAGTTGGTGGCATTGATTCCACCCCAGCTAGTAGTAGACTATTTTGGAGACTTGAGTGAGCATATGGTGTTCTTGGATCATTTCAATCTCCCTCAGAACTTGTGGTCTATCTTTTGCTTTTTGAGATTATCTATGTATGTATGTATATATATATGTACGTATATATATGTATGTATGTATGTATATTATTATTATTATTATGACCTAATTAGGAATTGTATCTTGTCTTAGTAGCTTTGTACTTGTGACTTCTAGGTTCTGGCTAGGATTTTTTTGTTCTATGTGTATATATTATCTTATCTTAGTGTTAGATCCTTGTGTCATCATAATTGTTGGAGTTTGTGGTTCTTAGATAGTTTTGTGCCTTTAAAGCCATTTCTAGCATTTCCAAGTTTGGGGTTGGCCTACTGCCAGTGGGACATGGTAGGTTCCATCATAAACCATATTTTTGAGTCATGATAATTTGGTATTAGAGCCCTAGGTTCAATGGTTTTGCATATATAGAGCTAATGTCTAGTAGAGTCTTGTGTATCAATACAAAGATGTTTGTAACCCATTTTTAGGAGGATACAAGATGTCTTTAGGAATATGCTCTAGGTTGTATCACTTCGTGCGGCATGTGTTTTGTTGGTTTTGTGAAATCTCATTGATTTTACTTGTAGCCCTTGGGGGTGCGCAGCAGGCTCCAATATTATCCCTAGCCCCACCAGCACTACAGGGTAGCCTGTTTCTCTAGTGTTAGAGGAGCTACCCTCTTCAGTGCCACTTGTTCAGTAGGAGCAACCCCTAACTTTTGTTCTGGAGGGTACCCAACCCTAATACCTCCCCCTACCCAACCAGATATTGCAACAAGAGACTATATACCTTGATGTTGTTAGAGTCCCAAGGGAAGATTTTGTTGCATATAAACTTGATGAGCCTACTAAGCTGTGTGGCATGCCTATATGGAGACTAGAACAGTTGGGTCACCACCTATGTATTGGATAAAGTTCTCGGAGGAGTTTCTAGCCACAATTGTTCCTGGAGTCTTATAGATAGGATCTGTGATCAGTTTTTAAGGTTGGAGCAAGGAACCATGACTATGTTTGAGTATGAGTCCCAATTTCACGAGCTCTCCTGGCATGCCACTATGATATTGCCTACAAAAGAGGAGAGGATCAGATGTTTTGTCATAGGATTGAGGACACAATCGAGGATTGAGACTCAGTTATTTAGTTATAGTGGGTCATTCTTTCCAAGATATTGTTGACCACACTTGTACTATTGAGAAGATTCATCTTGAGGCCCATGAGGGTAGTAATAAAAAGACCCTCCATAAAGGCAACTATAGTGGGACTCCGTATAGGTCTAGGGAGTGCTATGATAGGTCACAACATAGGTTATAGTCGGGCCAGTCTAGTCACCTTGTCCAGGCTTTACTTATGACTTAAGAGGGTGACCAACACTACCAGGGTACCCCTAGTCATGGTGGTCCTTCCTATATCACTTGGAAGAGGGCGAGAGATGCAACTGTAGTAACTTTAGGGTAGGCCTAGTCATCTTATTCAGCAGGTCAGAGCTTTAAGTCCTTAGAAGCAAATATTATAGGTTGCAGTGGTCATTATTTTGCTAGGCAGTCCTCCCACGGGTTTTATGTTTGTGAGGAGTTTGATGATTAGTCTAAAGATTTCCCCCGATGGAAGGCGATATACCATACTCTATAGACTGCCTTCCCCACCCCAACACCCAGCTAAAGATAGGCAACAAGATGGTACAGGTGGCCAGAAGAACCATGGGAGTAATTAATAGGGTTCTCGAGGTAGTTCTAGTGTGGAAAGATAGGTGGTAAGGGTGATGCCCGAGGTGGAGGTCATCAGGGACATTTCTTTACAACTACGATGAGATTTGAGGTCGAGGCATCAAACAATGTTATCCCATATATAGTTTCTTTAGGACAACAATCAGCTTCACCTCTATTTTATCCTAGTTCTACATATTCCTATATATATATATATATATACTTTGCTCCACGTATAGGTGTGAGACCTGAGCCTCTTTTAGTACCACTCCATGGTTTGATCCTCATTGGAGATTCTTCAAAAGTGGAACAGGTGTGCAGGTCAGGTGTGGTTACTATTTAGGGGCAGGATACCTAGGCGGACTTGACATTGCTAGATATGCTAGATTTTGATACTATTCTAGACATATATTTGTTGGCTGCTCATCACATGGTTTTGGATTGCTACGCTTGTTGACACCCAATTTTGACCTTTCACAATATAAATTAATTATCAAGTTTCCTCAATTTTTCAACGAATTGAATAATTATTTTTGCAAAAATTTGTTTTAAGTTATTTTAGTGTTAATCTTTTAATTTTTAAATTATATGTTGAAAAATCATTTCAAAAAGATTTTATTTTTTTAATTATCTCAATTTAATTATGAATCATTTTAGATTCAATTAGTCGATAATTAAGTTAATTATTTCATTTTGACAATTTTAAGGAGATCTTTAATCTATTTATATTATTTTGTCTAATAGCCAAAAATAAGCAACTAATCCAATTTGGCCACGTTTTAACTTCAAATTGGCCATGGTTGCTATTATAATGACCAAATCTCCAAATAGATTTCCCACCCTTAAATTCCCTTTTTTCACGTTCTATTTTGGGACCATTTTTGGACTGAAATTTTCAGCCCAAAACCCCTTTAACTCAACCAAATCTCATTAATTCATTACAACATGCATTACACAAATATATTCCCAACCTTATTGTCACGACCCACTCCCAATCATGATGGCGCCTGCTAGATCCCACCTACAGGCAAGCTAGTTATCCAACCCAGAGGGTACCTATCCTAGCTCTCTTGTCATGATCATAACCAATATGACAATACAAATAACGAAAACCAAACTTGGAAGTTAATTATACAGAACTATAATAGACGCAAGGGCATAACATATACATATATCAACAACTATATAATACACAAAATCAAAGTGCTTTTACAAATACATAACACTACATTACAAGGCCAATGTATGGATACAAAAGACGACCATCAATAGGAAGGAGACCGTGAAGACGCCACAGCTACCGGTGCTCACCCAAGCGAAGTCTCCTGAGAAATCCCTAATCCCCGACTCAGCGATCACAACCTGTACCTGGACCTAGAATATGGGAAGATGTAGAAGTAAGGGTGATACCAGAAAAGGGCACTTAATAGGCATCATCGGCTGACCGATTGAAATAGTGAACATAAATAAAGCCTAAATATAAAATTGTAGAAGTGTAGAAAAATGAACTAAAATAAAGACATAGGCATGTCTGGAAAACCTCAAACCACAACTGAACTAACCAAAGTGAAGAACGATGATAACCTAAACCAACCCACGTACTGAACATTGATATCGATTGATGAAGACTGTGCAGGCTAACACAACAACTGTCCCCAACTGAGGCATAATGTTGTATGCGGGTGCAAGGCCCTAGTATCTATGTCTATACAATAACTTGGCCCCCATAAGCCCAGAAGGTACACCCACACGCAATATAAAACTGATAGAATCCCTTATAACCATCACAGAATCCCATAGAACCATCATAGATCCCAACTCTCCACATCATCAGAACAAGGGTCAGCTCTACATGGGTGTATGGCCCTAGTGATTACGCCTAAATACCCCCTATCCCCCATAATCCTAGAGGGTACACCCATGCACAATCAGGGTGTGAATAGGTATGTGGATATACGTGTAATCAATCATGGGTCTTGCCTCAACAATCACAAGTCAATCGGGCTCTTGACCTAATGCTGACACGTGGCACCTGATCCAAATATGCATGCGTAACGATGGGACGTATCTCCTGCGGGTGAAAGAATACCTCTAACATAAACAATGTGTCTCATCTCAGAATATCAATCATGGGGCCTTGCCCCTAAATGAAATCAGTGGAGTCGTTGACCCAAGTTAACCATTGTGTAACATAGCTCGCAGGGTCTATGACCCAGAACATTGACAAATGCTCGGTCCTAAAAATTGACATCTGAAGCATGGCTCTTAAGCATGACCACCAAAACTTGATCCTCGGGGCGCATAACCCAGGGACTTAGATACTCGAGCATGGTTGTTGGTGCTCGAGCAGTAATGGGAAACATCATCTAAGATTCGAGGTATCAACAGTCACTTGCTCAACTAATATATATATATATATTCAAATTCAAACTCCAAAGTCATGTCATGCCCAGAGTGAACGTATGTGACAACAAGCATATCATGCCTAGAGTTAACGTAGGCACCGACCTCACAACCCAGGTTTCCCATAATCTCAATCCTACCTATACAATAATAACTACCACCTCTCTCAGGTAAAACAAATACCCCAACATCAAATGGAGAAAACCAGTGCACAACAACCATCAAACGTACATCACGGTATATATACACATATCACAACTCACCATAGAATAATGTCAAACAACGACCAAGTATACCATAACCTCACCAATCCCTAGTTCCCAAAGAAAACATAGACAATCACGGTGCATCATAAGTATACAAGATGACCAAACCCAACAAGTCATATCTATTCCAGAATTAGGCCACAGTCCGACATATAATCAATATGCAGTCTCCTGGTTAGCATCACTATAGCAGCAGGCTATACACACTCATATAGGTATAAGCCGTTTCAGCACGCATGTCTGTCCTAGACACTAGCTCATATTTGACCCTTACCAATCTCTTTTTCTGTGTAAAGCAATTTATAGGGCAACATCAGTATAACCTAAGCTAAGGCCCAAAAGGTGGGATAATCAGAAGGATGTCACCTACCTATAATTATGCCATAACGTAGATGCTACAAGGAGACTGCCTAAGGCAACCATGTGCCGGCCCATTGAAAATGTGCCCCTCTCAAAAAGGATGCCAGCCCCTAGGACGAACCCATGTAACTAGTGTCTCATCATAGATAGCCTAGAATGCCTATAGGGTATAACCTACACCTTGCTAACAGGGTCTACTCCCATTTCTAACCCGTCAATGGCTCAATATCAATGCATCTCATATTACAGGTCATAAGGCTCCTTTTGAGGTACACTATGACAGTCCTCAAAACACGGTGTATCTCTCTAGTCATTAACTTGTGGCACGAGTACATAACAGATAACAATAGTATACAAGATCGTATATATCACAGGGAAGTGCAGAATTATGTTTAATCAGGAAATTCTACCACAAGTACTCAGAATAGATATAGATAACCATAGCTACATCACGCATATACATACCAACTAGATATAGATACTAAATTTAATGCACAGGGTAGCATGTAATCACAGGTCAGCCTCAATAACTAGTATATTTCAGTAACCTTAGACTACACATACATACAAGAAAGAGTCAAGCTCAGTGTACATACCTGTTGCATATTCTCAGCCATCCAGCCCCTTTCAGGCCCTTCTTGTAGCCATACGGTATAAGAATTCAGCTAGTACAATAGCTACAGCTAACACAACTCTCAATAAATTAATTATAGTCCCTTATCACAATATATAATACATGTGGATTCACAACTAGCTATATAGAACATAATTCTCTCAGCTCAACCAATTCACAGTATATTTCTACACATTCTACGTCCAATATACAAATATTTTATCTCAGTCTAAGGTTTAGAGAAAGCCTAGCCTACTTGGTATTAAATGTCTCTTGCTCTGAGTCAATCCAGCCAAGAGTTTACCCTCCAAATTACTTCTTGATACTGCTCAACTGCTAAAATAAAATTCACAAGGTCAATTTAGTCAAATTAGCTGTAAAAACTTAAAGAACATGCAAAAATACATCAATTGGGCCTAAAATGGGGAAATAAATAGGGCCTATCCATAAAATCCTAAACAAACTCCCAAAAAATGGTCCCCATATCACCCTGAGTCTATAGACAAAAAATCAGCCCAAAATGGATCCCAGAAGACCAAGAAAAGGTCCAAAAATGAAGTTAAAAACTTTACAAGAAAAATATTCTTTTCAAAACAATTTCGGTCAAAATTCTAAAAAATTGAACAAATTAGCAAAGACCCAGCATATCACTGTGTTCCTCTCGGAACGTAGAACAATTTAGGCTCAAATTTCACTTAATTCTATTGAGAAATGACCGAGATATCACAATGTAAAGTTTTTACCAATTATGATATATGATTAGCGAAAGAAACAGGAATTTTACCTCCACATACGCATCAAATACAAAATTCGATTTTACCATAATGTTCCTTGCAAAAATTTGAGTCATGTAGAATTTTAAATCACTCAAATCGGATGAAAAATGAGCTTGGAATTACAGTACAAAGTTGCATGTATCTATATAATAATGTTCCAGGCATGCCAGCCTACCATGTCACTCCACGTGGCACAGTGTCGCGCCACCACTTGGCAGCATGGCTAATGTCATGTCACCCCTCTCCTTCCTTTAACCCTTCAATATCTTTTTCATCATTTTGGGCTCCTTCGGACTTTGATTTTCGCAAACGAACTATGTAACCCTAGGGATTTTGACATTCCAGATCCAACAATGTGGTTGGAATTTCCAACTGAGCTTCCATGATAAAGTGAGGGTCCCACCTCGTTATATGCAACTTTTCACAAAAGGCCCCAGGGGGTCAAATCACATCCAAACGTCCTCGATATCAAATGAAGGGTCATCCTAGAGCAAAATTGATGTTCCAGAGCTAATCGAGCTATCAAAATTCTCATCCAGGGCACAGTTCCCTTGGGCATTAACTGGGTCAACTATTAATCAGTTCCGGTGGCCAAATTTGCAATCAATGATATAATTGCACCAGACATGCCCCTAGCCTAATTCGGCCATTCTGGAGCTAATGGAATCGTCAGACTTCTAATTTGAGGCCATTTACTAGGACTTTACCTGAAAACTTATTTTACAGGTATAACTTTCCGATTAATTCAAAAACCCATATACTCTAAAATAATCCAACCAATAGCCATCCTCACAGTCCCAACGAATCACCAATGGTCTGAGGTCATTATACATATGCTCAAATAAACATAGTAGCCACAGAATTATGAAAATGTCCTAGAGGGTTATTATAACATCTCCCACTAATATGATTTGCATCCACGAAAGTATGAACACAGGCGTAGTTACAAGTCCTAGTTTGCACCTTGGGTATATTGGTCATAAGCAGGCTCCATGTCCAACAATAGTTCTAGTACTCCCTTTTCTATCTATAAATGCAACCATAAATGGCCCACAAGCCAAAAAAAATAAAGGCGAGACCAAGGCCTCAATAAAGCCAAATAGGTCGTCCAATCTCTCACCCTCCAAATTACTATGCCATACCGGTACACCACCTAGCATTGGATAGGCTTTCATAATAAAGGAGTAGAGACCATGGCTAATATGCTCTCATTCACACGCAGGGCCAAAACCCCATTCCCTTGTTATCCAACCCACCCAGCATTGCCACCAAACACTCACCAATTTAGCAATACCAAACAGGCCACCCACTCAAAAGGCTCTCTATACTTCCCTTTTCTCCCATAAATCCATATCTTGCTTCTCAAACATGGTCGTCAGTAGCTATTACCATGTGGCCCCCATTCTGTAGTGTTTAACAATCAACCCTTGGCAAGAACTGTGACAATAGCCACCAATGCTTATAAGTCACCAATTCTTTGTTATGCAATATAGTAGTCATCCTGACAGACACAATCAACCACTCATAATGACCACAAAAGTGCTCGATATAACCTCTAGAATGTCCTTCGCAAAAACCTTACTTAACAACATCAGATAATTATCTGACTCCACAAAATCATGTTGGAGTACTCTAGAAGCTGGATGTATAGCAGAACAAGCTAGAGGTAGGGCTAACTCAGATGCAACCAATCCAACCTGCCCTAGGACCACTCTGTTTCTGATCTCAAGTTGTACAAATTAGCATTAATGGTTGGCATAACCACGGTTTCCAACTTAGAGTTATGCTTAGTCTATCCTGAATACCATAAACCTTGGCTAAGGCATCCTCTAATAAGTCTACACCGAATGAACCTGGCTCTGTAGGCTCAAACCAGACAACTGGAGTGCCACATCGATAATCGCATAATAAGAACAAGTCAATTCTCCCCAAGGCAATATCAAAACCAAGGTTGTCAGATAGTATCACTCGACCCGCGTATCATAATTTTGATTAATCACCATACCATATCCCCTACTAATAAAAAGGACCTTCCACTATTAGGATACCTGACCCACGATAAAAGAAGCTCAGAACTCATAAACAAGCAAGGAAGAAACTAAACAGTGCAGCTAACACTGTAAAACCATAACCTAAATACAATGCAAACCAGAAAAATGATTAGCATTCCCACGACAAGCATAGCCAAGAATCTGAACAACATAATCTCAGTCTGCTAACAATCATACTAAGTCCCCAGGGAAGAGTGGCTGGCAGCTCAACTGATAATGAAATAATATCTTATACAACAATAGACAACCCAACTAAGCCTCCAGGCGTAGTATCCATCTCACAATCTAGTCACCATAGAATTAGAAAAATCGTATGTCAACAAAATCACCACAGCAAAGTCATGGCCATAGAGGCACAAGGTGTAGACAAGGGAATAGGTGACAGTTGGCCTGTCGAATACTATATACACTAGTTTCAGACTACTCACTCCAGTAGGCAAGCATCTAAATGGTCATAAATACATATCATAGGGTTTTTCTTACTTTCAGCCACCAACATGGTATAATCATAACGTAGGGGACAATCACTCAAAATCCCATCAGGCATAGCATACCCATCAACATATCAAACCAATAATTAAGTAACCACATATGGGTATACCAAGAGTACCAATGCTTAGCATTTCTTCAGTCACACTTCTCCCGCTTGCAACATCCTTATCAAGAGCACCCACAACTCACACAACATTTAGACAAGCAGTTGACGTACACGTATACACTTTACAAAATTCCATCCTCAACACATCTCCTGTAGCACAACACATAGTCATCACCAACCAATCAATTAACCATGAAGCCTAGTTCCAAGGCTCCTACAACCCCAATGCCTGTAGGCTTCCAATCTTGTTATTACAACTTGAGGCCAACTAGTCTCTTCTCAATGGGCTCTAGGGCTACTCCTTATCTGGGACTCATGATGCAGCACTTCCTATGCCCAGAGTCTGACCTCTATGAGACATCCATGCGAAGGGACGAATTAAGCCAAATTCTTAGAAATCAAAGAGCCATTGACAAGATGCACAACTCAAATCAATAACACAGGAAAGTTTCTAGATATCTCGTAGCCTCTTGGAGATAAGCCACAAATATCTCCATACCCATCCATAGGACTCTACTCGATGGTAGCTCTGTATAGCAGACACTAGTGAACCTTAATCTCTGATACCATCTTGTCACGACATGATCTTGATCACGATAGCGCTTGTTAGATCCACCTATAGGAAATCTAATTACCCAACCCACAGGGTACTTGTCCTAGCTCTCTAGTCATGATTATAACCAATATAACAATATAAATAACCAAAACCTACCTACAACCTATATATCAACAGGAAAACGCTACAATAGACACAAGGGCATAATATATACATATATCAATAACCATATAATACAAACAAAATCAGAGTTCCTCTATAAATACATAACACTACTGTATAAGGCCAACGTTTGGATATAAAAGCAGGCCACTTACAGGTTTGAGACTGCGAAGAAGCCCGAGCTATCAGTGCTCACCCAAGGAATGTCTCCTGAGTTCTCTTGAATCCCCGAGTAACCGATCACGGCCAATACCTAGACCTACACCATGGAAAGATGTAAAAGTAGGGGTAAGTACCAAAAAAAGACACCTAATAGGCATCATCGACCAACTGATTAAAATAGTGAACATAAATAAAGCCCAAGTATATAGAGAACTGCAGTAGTGTAGCAAAATAATCTTAGATCAAGGCATAGGCATGTCTGGAGACCCTTAAACCACAACTAAACCAACAAAAGTGAAGAAACATGATAACTTGAACTAACCCAAATACTAAACATCGATATCAACTGATGAAGACTACGTAGGATAACACCACAACTACACACAACTTAGGCATAGTGTTGTACCTGGGTGAAAGACCCTAGTATCTATGCCTGTATCCAAAGTGGGTTCTTATAAGCCCAGAAGGTACACCTGCGCACAATATAGAATTGATAAATCATCACAAAATCACTCAAAACCATCATCGAATCCCATAGAACCATCACAGAGCCCAACTCTCCATATCATCATAATAAGGGTCAGTTATACGTGGGTGTAAGACCTTAGTTTTTAGGCCTGAATGCCCCTATAATCCTAGAGGGTACACTCATGCATAATCAGAGTGTGAATAGGTATGTAAATCCATGGGTAATCAATCATGGGCCTCACCCCATTAATCATAAGTCAATCGGGTCCTCAACCCCATACTAGCATGTGGCACCAAATCAAAATATACATGTGTATTGGTGGGGTGTATCTCCCACTGAAGAAAGAATCCCCCTCACATAAATAGTATGTCTCAACACACAATGTCAATCATGGGTCCTTGCCCTTAAATGGAATTGGTGACGTCCTCGACCCAATTCAACTAGTGTGTAACATAGCTAGCAGGTTTCGTGTCCCAGAACATCGATAAGTGCTCCATCTTAGGAATTGGCATCTGAAGCGCAATGCTCAAGCGCGACCACCAGAACTCAAACCTCGACGTGCATAACCCGAGGACTCGGATACATAGGCATGGCTACTAGTGCTCGAAAAGTAACGGGAAACATCATCTAGGACATGAGGTATCTAAAGTCACTCGCTTAACCAATATATATATCCAAATCTGGAAATCAAAAGTCATGACGTGCCAGAGTGAACGTAGGCAACAATAAACATATCATGCCAAGTGTAAACGTAGGCAACGACCTCACAACCCAGGTATCCCCCAATCTCAATCCAATCTACACAACAGTAACTACTACCCCTCTCAGGCACAATAAATACACCGATATCTGATGGAGAGAACCAGTACACAACAATCATCAGCAGTACATCGGGGTGTATATATATACATATCATAAATCATCATAGAATAATGTCCAACAATGGCTAAGTATACCATAACCTTACCAATCTCCAATTCCCAAAACAATATAGACAATCATGGTACATCGTAAGTATCCAGGATGACCAAACCTCGCAAGTTGTATCTATACCAGAATTAGACCATAGTATGACAATTATTCAATACATAGTCTCTTGGTCAACATCACTATAGCAATAGGCTATACATACTCATACAGATACAATTCGGGTAAGCATGCATGCCTGTCCCAACTGATATGGGGTCAAACCTTGAGATCTAACCCACTTGACAGTTTTACTCTTTTAGACTCAGCCTACTTTTTGCCTACCCTTGATCCAAGCCCAACACAAGCTCTGACTATGAAATTAGAGCACAAGTATGTACAGGAACAAATTCCCAACTTGTTATTCAACTCGTTCCAATAAAGAAGCATAAAATACTTAACCTATAAAAATTTGTCTAGGCTAACTTTGTTGTCCAGACTGACTGCCTATGCCTATAAATAGGCCACAACATGCCTAGTCATGTGCCAGCCATATTTCTGCCAACTCAGTTGTCATCCCCAACTGATAGGCTATTTAAAATTTGAATATATAAGTTTATCCAAACATGCTACCATGTCAAAATAGCTAAGAACTCAAAATAACTACCAACTACCCATGCATGTGCATGGCACATGCTGCCAACCTTTAAATTTGGCGCCAATGCCTTGCCCTTGGTGCCCAGATTTGTCTTTCCCCTGCATGCCTATGCCATGCCCAGACCCTGCGCATATGCCTGTGCCATTGCACTGCTCCTGCCCTAAACAGCTTGCCATTGGGGTCTGATTCCCTGCACCTTTGACCTTGCCTAACACTTAGTCTCAAACTTGTGTATCCACGACCTTGCCATATCATAGCCTTGCCTTGCCTTAGATTGCCAAACTTTGTTATGCCTTAGACACATTTAACCTTTCATTGTCTCAGCTTACCCAGCCCTTGTCTTGCCTTATCCACGTCCTACCTTGCATGCCTTAGCCACGCCACTGCCAAGGTCTTCCTTAGCTAAACTTCATCTTGACAGAAGTCAAGGGGCCTTGGCTAGGCTCATCAGGTAAATCACTAGCCAAGCCTGAGCCGCTCGAACGATCAAGTTGAGGGTCTGACAAACTTCGCCCATCTGATGATCTCATTGTCCTCGATAAAGTAAAATGCCTGATTCAAACAGATTGTTTTGGTGTAGCAGCATAAAGGTATTCTTTGATCTAATCCTCGAATTGCCACAAGGATGTTGCCTTCTCCCAGGTTACATCACATTTCTGCTTGCCCTTCCAATGAATCAAGAACTCAGTCTGCCTGCTCTTCTTATTATATCCAGCCAACCTATGATCCAGAATTTTCTCAATTTGATCTTCAAAATATCCCCACACTGCAGGTGGAACACGTCTTGATGTCGACCTTGTTGGATCTTCGGTATCTCTATAGAAAGGCTTTAAAAATCTCACATAGAATGTGGGGTAAATTTTAAGTCTTTTCGGTAGATTTAACTTATAGACAACTTTACCCACTCTTTCAACCACTTGAAAAGGCCCAGCATATTTTGTAATCAGTGAACGATGCACTGTTGTGCTACTGATTTTCTTTCAAATATGTGGAGTCAAGTTCAGCAATACTTTGTCCCCAACTTGGAATTCCAAAGCACGCCGACCCTGATCAACATACTTCTTCATTTGTTTTTATGCTTTCCTTAAGCTATTTTGCGCCTCATCTAGCATCCCTTGCTTGTCACGTGCATACTTGTGAGCAACAAGACATTTTGTTTGTGCATCAGTTCTGGCGACTTCCAATGGTTTCTAGGGTTGTATGCCCAACACAAGTTCAAACAGACTCTTCTCAGTTGCAAACGACTTGTGCAAGTTGTAACAAAATTATGCATTGTCCAGGAAGTCTACCCAATTTCTTTGATTTGCAGTCACATAATATCTGAGATATTCCTCAAGCAGATTATTGATTCTTTCCATCTGTTCATCAGTTTATGGGTGGTTAGCCGTTGAGACTTCAAATCAGTGCCCATCATGTTAAACAATGAAGTCCAAAACTTACCTGTAAATCTAGCATCCTGATCACTCACAATATCCAATATAATACCAAAGTTTTTCACAACACACTTAGAAAATAACTCAACAGCTATTTCAGAAGAACATAGAGTAGGGGCAACTATGAAGATACCATATTTAGAGAACCTGTCAACCACGACCATGATTGATGTTTTCCAATCTACCTTTGGAAACCCGCTAATGAAGTCCATCAAAACAGAAGCCCATGGATGCTCTGCAATGGGTAAAAGTTGCAACAAACCAGCTTCATTCTTCCATTTCGTCTTGTCCATCTGACATACAAGACATGATTTTACATATGTCTCAATGTCATCCTTCATCTTAGGCCAAAAATAATTTTGGGGCAACAAAGTCATCATCCTTTCAATACTCGAATGTCCAGCATAAACAGTATCATGTATTTCTTTGAGGAGTTTTCTTTGCAGCCCATCACCTTGAGGTACAATCACTCTCCCCCCTTTGAAATAAAGCAGATCATCCTCGATCCAATACCGTCTAACCTCTTGATGACTTAATGGATCAACAACTTGGTTTTACTTCCCTGGTTTATGTATCCACACAAAGTCATATTCTGTTAATATCTCTTGCCACCGTGCCTACTTCGAGCTCAATTTTTGTTGAGTCTTGAAATAAGTATTATCCATATTTTCCGTCTTCACTTCAAAATTTGTTTCCAAGAGAAACACCCTCCATCTTTGAAGGCAATGGAGTACTGCCACCATTTCCTTCTCATTTACAGAATATCTTTGCTTATTTCGATTCAACTTCCTGCTCTCAAATGCAACAGGATGATCTTTTTGAAACAGCACACCTCCAATAACATAATCTGAGGCATCAGTGTGCACTTCAAATGGTTGATCAAAATCTGGCAACCACAGTATTGGTTCAGAAGCAATGACCTTCTTCAACAAGTTGAAAGCCTTTTCTCTTGCATCTAACCAAGCCCATTTCGTATCCTTCTTCAGCAAGTCCGTCAATGGGGCAACCTTTTTTGAATAGCCAACAATAAATTTTCGGTAATAATTTGCCAGTCCTAAGAACGATCTTAGTTCTTTAACCCCGGTGGGTGCCTGCCATTCCAATATTGCCTGCACTTTCTTAGGGTCCATGTGCACTTGGTTTTGACTAACCAAATGGCCCAAAAACTTTATTTTGCGACTAGCAAACTCATATTTTTCGATCTTGACATAGAGTTGATATTCTCTAAGTCTTTGCAACACTTTCCCTACATGCAGTAGATGATCTTCTAGAGTACTACTATATATGACTATATTATCTAAATAGACTACAACAAAGTCATCAAGATACTCATAAAGAACATTGTTCATTAGATTGCAGAAAGTAGTCGGGGCATTAGTCAACCCAAACGACATTACAAGGAACTCATAGCTACCATATCTAGTTACACAAGTGGTCTTTGGGGCATCTCCCTCAGCTATGAACACTTTTCAATAGCCAGACCTTAAGTATAACTTAGAAAAGAAACTAGCCTTAGAAAGCCTATCTAGTAAGTCTTGAACCAGTGGCGCAGGATACTTGTTCTTCACAGTAACCTTGTTCAACGCCCTGTAGTCAACACTCATGAAAGACTTCTATCTTGCTTATTTTGGAATAGAATAGGAGCACCAAATGGAGCCTTGGAAGGCTGGATCATGCCTGTATCCAGCAACTCAGATAATTGCTTTCTTAATTCAGCTAACTCCAATGAAGATATGCGGTAATGAGGTCGTGTCGATGGCACAGATCCAGGAATCAACCCAATACTGTGATCAATTTCCCTCCTTGAAGGAAAACTTTTAGGCATTTCTGGTGACATCACGTCCCTGTATTCATTCAGCAACTTGGAAACATCATCATGAACTTCGAAATGCACATTAGACTTCACTTCTATCATAGTAGAAAGATATGTAGGTTCACCTCTTTTCAGGCCCTTCTCAAACCCAATAGCCAACAACAAGGTTATTGTTTCTTTGTTCTTCTTATCTTTAGCAGCAAAGGGTTTATCCTCTTCACAAACCCGAGATCCTTCTCACCCATAAACATCAGACTATCCAAATAAGGAATCCGAGCAACCTTGAATTTCCTCATTAAATCAATTCCTAGCAGAATATTGAAGTCGTCTAGTGCCACCACTGTCAATGTATGCACACCAGACCAATGCCTAATTTTCAGAGGCACATCTACAGCCATGCCATAGCCTAGTTGTGCAGCAGAATTAACAGTCTTCATCTTGGTTGGACAATTTGTTACTTTCAACCCATAGTCCTTTATAATCTTTGAGGCCACAAACGTATGGGTAGCACCAGAGTCTACCATAGCAACTACGTTTTTATCCCCAATTTTCATATCAACATATATTAAAGTACTATAAGTATTAGACAGTTCCATAGAAATAGCAGCACTTACAATGGGAACGTCTGTTGTGGCATTTTTCTCATCTCTGTCCATCCCACCAACACATGTTAATGTGTTGATTAAACGTAGTGGGTTGACATAAGCAACAATTTCCTATCCCTTCCCGTTGTTCTGTTTCTCCTTTTCAGCCAGGAGTGTATTTATCTTAGCTTGTTTTAGACAGTTCCTTGCCTAATGTCCTGGTTTCTGGCAAGTCCAGTAAACTTTCTCCCCACCCTGTTTACTTTGGCTAAATGAGGCTACATCCATCTTTCCCTTGCCTTTGTCATTTCCGTCCGATTTTCATTTGTCTTTCTTCTAGTCCTTGCTCTTCTCCTTCTTCTTTGACTTAGAAGAATGAGATAAGTCAGTGATGACATTATTTGACCAAATATTAATCAAGGCATCAACAGCAGGAATGGCACTAGGCAGATCTTGCACTTTCTACCTGTGCAACTCATTTTGTGCCCAACCTTGCATCCCAAAAATGAAATTGTGCAACTTATCTTCATCCGACATATTTTAAATATCCAGTAACAGCGATAAAAACTCTTTCACATAGTCCCTTATCGATTCCACCTACTTCAAACACTTTAGTCTGTCCCTAGCAACCAAAGACGAGTTACTTGGTAGGAATTTCTCACGCAGTGCTTCCCTCAACTGCACCCACGTATTGACCCTGGGCCTATTATCACGGTCATCATCAGCACACTTAGTCCACCACCACAGGATGACATCCCTACAAAATACCATACTGTCATGGTTAATTTATCATTTCAGTAACATGGGCAGTAGCAAAATAATGCTCCAATCCCATAGGAAATTTTCCAGTTCTTTAACCCCTCGCACACCATCAAACAATTTTGGCTCTAGAATTTTGATCTTTGCATGTTCTTCGCCTCCCCTGGGTAGATTTGCAACAGCCAGGAAGAGAATATTTACTTTCACCTTGAGATCTTCATTTTCCCTCTTAAGTCCTTCGGTTTGTGCATCAACAGAATTATGGAAAGCCTGCAATTCGGCCAACTGGCCATCCACAGCACCATAGTATGTCTGCATCACAGTGTTGATGCCCTGTATCTGTGTCAGAATATCTCTCATGTCATCTGCAGCGTTTGTCATGCCCAGAATAGCTTCCAGGCATGCAACCAATTCCCGTAATTCATTGTACGAATTTCCCCAGCTATATTTGTGTTGAAATGACCTTTGCTTAATACCAGTTGATATGGGGTCAACCCTTGCGATCTAATCCCATTCACGTCCCGTAGGTATTTCTATGGGTCATAAAGTTGGCTCGTGGACTGGAGTGCACATAGTTTGCTTACTAGAGTTTTCTATGAGGTGATATGTGGGCCATACTATAACATACAACTCGTAGAACCAGTCGTAGAATCACCTTTGTTGCCTTCTCAACCCAAGATGGCTGACTTGGTCATGTACCTGCATAAGCTTCTCAAAATACATTGTTACCCTATATGCCACCAGTCCAATGTTCGAAAATTACAACAACAATGCCAAAAATTAAACTACCTACAAGTCTAAAACTAAAAACAAAACAAAACCTACCACTATTACAAAGTATCTTGAGTTTCCTCACAAGTAGCGCCTGATTTATTGTCACAACACGACTTGGACCACTTGATTACTCAGACTTCATCAATGGACCAAACCTCCATCTTTAGTTCTTCTGGCCACTTCATTGACTGACAAATATTGAAGATGACTTCTTCATCGTTAAATAAAAACTTGAGTTGGCCTGATTTTATATCCAATAGAGTTCGCAAAATGGCTAGGAAAGGCCTTCCCAATATGATTGGGACTTCGAAGTCCACCTTGCAATCTAGGATCATAAAGTCTACGGGGCATATGACTTTCCCAACTTTGACAAGAAAGCCATACAGTATCCCTACAGGCTTCTTAACAGTCCTATCAGCCATCAATAACCACATGTTTGTAGGGGCCTAGCTCTCTGAAAACTGCAAGGGACATCAAATTTATACTGGCACCTAGATCACATAGTGCCCTTGCAAACTCGATATCTCCAATGGTACAGGGAATGGTAAATGCTATGGGATCCTCTCACTTCTGCTCCAAGGACCTTGTGGATATTGCACTGCAATGCTAGAGCTCTTGAGAAAGGTCCAGACTTACAGTATACATTGTTGTGACTAAGTCTTTCATGAACTTCGCGTATCCATGCATCTTCTCCAATGCTTCAATCAGAGAGACATTGATGGAGAGTTGTTTTAGCATGGAGAGGAAGTGCTTAAATTTACCTTCCTCCTCTTTCTTCTTGAGTCTTTGATGGAAGGGAGAAGGAGGTCTAGGAATGGATTTCAACTTCTGTGATGTTGGTGTTGTATCACTTTCCCCATCCTGAGCACGAACGTCTCCAGTCTCAATGTTCTCACTCTGCAGTATCTTCTCACGAATATCATCATCATCATCCAGCATCAGAGGATCAATGGTCTTCTTTCCACCACATGTAGTCACTGTCATACACTGCCTATCATTCTTAGTATTTTGAAATGTATTGCTACGTAGAGTACCTTTGTGCCGCTAGTTGAGTTGAGTTGACATTTGGCCAAACTATTGCTCAAGCTTCATGATGGCAATAGAATGAGACTTAATTTTCTGATTAATACTGGAGATGTCAGACTTCATCCCCTTTAGTATATCATCCTGAGTGTTGGCCTTCTTCAGAAGACGATCAAACATCTTCTCAACTCTAGAGTTTCCAATCCCAGAATCTCGATTATATGGTGGAACATATGGACCACTCTTGTAGCCATCTCTGCGTCCCTAATCAGCATCTCTATCCTAGCCCCTATTTCTGTCATAGTAGCCTCCTCTATTGTTGTCTCTGAAGGCACCATCTCTACCAAAGTTCCGACTTTAATTTCACTAACCTGGCACCAATAGTCCTAATTGGACCCTTGGTCGTTGGTCCCAAAACCCGCAATCTGATATGCCATAAAACACGTGTCCTCCTCATAATAAGGTTCCTCTTAATGGGTTGTTATGAAGGCTGATGAGATGCTGTATTCACACGCTCTTGGTTCTGCTTTATCAGCAACTCCATATTAGTATTGATTCGAGCAAGTTCTTGCACCACCTCTTCACTTTCCCCTGCTTGCATCGAACTAGTATTAACTGAGAATGAGCTTTTTGTAGTTGACTTATCTATCATCCCGATGTACGATTTGTCTTGACAACCCTTTCCATTCTTTGTGCAAATTCCTGAAATGGGTGATCTATAAATGAGCCTCCCCTAATAGTTTCAACAACGACTTGGTTATATTTTGTCCAAGGATCTATAGAAGATGTCCACTAGGGCTTTCATCAACAATTTTGTAGTTCGGGACACTCCCCAAACACTTTGGAAATCTCTCCCACGTGCTTTTGAGTGAATCGCCAGACACCTGCTCCAAGGTGTTAATTTGGGTCTTCAACTTCAGGTTCTTTGAGATTGGGAAGAACCTCTCCAAAAAGGCCTTTTGCAATTCTGCCCAAGTGGTGATTGAACTCTGTAGGAGCTCACACAACCATAGTGTTGTGTTTTCTATCAGAGAAAGTGGGAACACGCAGAGCCCAACAACATCCATAGATAGATTTTGGTTTCCCATCATGCTCTTACAGACAACCACAACGTTGTGTAGATGGTTATGAGGATTCTCTGAAGGTAGGCCCATTAAAAACTTGTTATTCTGCAGTATTTTTAGCAACCCACTCAACACGATGAACATTGTGTCATCCAACAGTGGAAGTAACATAATAGCTCCCGTGACATCTATCACCATAGGGTCAAGCCAATATTGGTTCCATTGGTTACTCGCGACTTTAGGAACCTGTGGTGGTGGATTGATATCCTCAAGTGGAGATGGGTTTCTAGCACCATTGTTGTTCGCTGCTGCATTTACTGTGTCATTTTCAGCATTATGCGCGTTATTGTGGGTCATTCTCCTTAACCTCTTTTCGATTTCTAGGTCAAACGGAGTCAAGGAATTTCCTCGATTTCGAGTGTTGTGCATACACTACACCGACATGCTGAAATGAAACAAAAACAACAAAAACATAAAATTAGGAAAATAAGGATTAACTTTCAATCTATTTGAATTAAACAACTCTAGTCGTATTCCCTAGAAACGGCACCAAAAACTTGATGTCGTCCAAGATACATATCCTTTTAAAGGTAAAAACGATCGTTGTCAAGATATATAACCTAACCAAGGTTAGGGTTGAACCCACAGGAAGTATGGTAGACTTTCGATCAATTCAAAGTAAAGTGGGGTAATTAACCTACTTATCTCCCGAAAAGAGGGGGTTTGAAATTGCAATAACAGTAAACCTATACTAGTGCAAATGTTATGAAATTAGTAGAAGAGCTAACTAGGATAATATGTTTCCCATGTTACCCTAACTCGGTATTACCAAATAATTATAATCTTTTCTAGTATGTCAATGCAGAACGATAAGTTAAGTTTGCCTAACCCTTTAATCCAGCAGAGAGGTAAATTTTACTATGGGATTTGATACATCTAGGTAGTGTGACATTACTAACCCTTACCTATTATCTCATTACAACCTCTCCTTGATCCAGTTTAGTTGATTAGATGAGAAAATATTAATTGAATCCTGTTAATTATTCTATTTTTCTATTCATTACCTTCTTGATTCGTCAAGTAACACTAGGCGAGTTCTAAAATTGGTCATCGTTAAAAAGCATGAAAAATGAAGAGAAGTAATTAATACATTAATACACACTTTACAAGAATTACGAATTATCCAGTTTTACTTTGTTAGTTCTTCATGATTCCCACAACTCTAGTTGTGGATTTAGCTACTCATAATCAGTGTAGATGCAAGAATCATGATATATAATAACATAATTAAGCATTTACACGAATGAGTTTAAGCACAGAAAATCTAACTCTTCAATAGAAATCATAAGTATGAATCAAGAACACAAAATATTATTAAAATTCCAAAATCTGTAACTACTGGTAAATCTTTGTCCTCCCTCTCGAAAAATAATCTAAAACCCTATTTATAATGTTTAAAATACAAAATCAAATCAAAATAAGACAAGTTAGTCGGCAAGCTTTACGAGCAACTTGTACAGGTCGTATAATGTTTCACTGCCCGTAATCGAGGTGTTGTGCTTCTCTTCTTCAAAGATGGAGTGGTCGTTTATGAGACCCATCTATGAGTCGTATAAGATTATACTGCCTGTGGAGGATTTCATCTGATGAACTTTCTGCACTTCTCCACTTTCTGATCCTCAGAGTACGACATCAAATCAATGACTCGTGGAATATTTTACGACTCATATGCTTGTTCATAGAGTTCTCGTTTAGAAAATTTTTCTTCACTGGAATTTGCTACGAGCCCTCTCCTACTGTCCGTGAAATCTTCCACAACCTGTAAAGGGTTCCGTGGATCCTCAAAATCTGTAATTTCAGCACACTTAGCCCATAAATCATGCCAACCCTGTAATTCTGCAAAACAAACATAAAAACACATCAAACCTACTAATATCACTTTGAGAACACACAAAATCCTAAGTTTTAAGTATCAAAAGTGTTGTATTTCGATAGCACATCAATGTTACCAAGTGTCTGCAACTATCTTCAATTTCTTAATGAGAGCTTGAAAAATATTTAGTTGTAGAACTATCTTCCTTTTCAATTTTGGATGCTTAAATCATTGGTCCCTTTTCCTCTCCCCCTTCTTGAAATTTTTGTACATAAGTTTGATTAGTTTATCATTTCGTTGTGTATTTAGTTAAGCTATATCAATTTGAGATCTCTTTCCAGTTTGCTCAAATGCTTTGTTGCCTAGTTTGATAGAAGAAAAAGGTGCACGTTTAGCGCCGATAATACATTTATTTAAAACAAATGGTATTGGGGATTAAGGTGTTATTTTCCTGTATACATTGGATTGTATATGGCTTAGGAAAAGTTGTTTGTTGAGGACCTGGAAGCTTTGTTTTTAATAATGATCAATTGCACTATTTGGTTCCTTATGGTTTTGTATTTGTTATTATGTTTTGAAGAAATAGATTCTATTCTAATCCTTATTATTGGTTTTTATGCATGAATCTCCTTTGAACGAGTCCATTGGGACTCCTCCTTTGCACTTCATTTGGAGGTGGAAGAAATTTTGTTTAGATCCATGAAGCTGTTATATAGGTCCAGAGGCAGATGTACAACTGAATACAGGTCTCAAAAGTTGGGAAAATGTGTTATATACATTGGTATACACTTAATATACAGGAATAACAACATGTATACAACCAATGTATACAAACATAATTTGGGCCACCCATTCCCAATCTTCAGTAGCTCTTTATTGGAGTATTTACATAAATAATACATTATATATTAAATATTACCCTTTTTAGGGTACTTTTTTAAATTACGGTCTATAACATATTTAACCAATAACTTACCAGAAATCTCTTCTCTTTCTCTTTCTTCTCCTTTTCTTTTCACGTTTTTTCTTTCTTTTTTTACCTTTTTTTCTTTTCAAATTTTTTCTTTCTTTCTTTTTTTTTTACCTTTTTTCTTTTTACATTTTTTCTTCTTTTTTTTACCCTTTCTCTCTCTTTCTCCCTCCCTATTCAACTCCTCATCTTTAATATTATACATTATTATGAAATTTATTATTATTATTATTTCAATAAATATAATACATTTTTTAATAATATAAAATTAATTAAATCATACTAAATTATTTAAAATTCACACATAATACTTATAATTAAATTGTACTGAATATATTTTATATTCAAATATAACACTTACAAAACATTTTTATTAAAAATATTTTAATTATAGATTCACCTTTTACATTGAAAAATGCTTATAATATGTATTATTTACTGATTTTAAAACGTATTATAGTTATTTATTATTATTTTCTCTTATTAATGATGTTAAAATAATTATTATATTTAAAATATATTACTTATATTCGCCACATGCATTAAAAAATATCTATAATACATATAAAGTATCGAATTCAAAATGTATTGCAATTGTAATTTTTATTTATTTATTTTATTAATGGTGTAAAAAAATATTATATCTGACTTTCTCCTTCTCTTTGCAATTTTTTGTAACAAAAGTATAATTATATTTAGTAAGAATTGAAATTATGCTAAAACTCATAATTTAGATTAAATAATATATTATTTATGTAAATGGACCTTCTTTATTAGAATTAGGACAGGTAGCAAAATAGCCCAAAGCAATGCAGGATGGGAGAAGTGGGCCAAAACCCCAAACTTTTAACTCTCTCATTATTTGAAGTATATACTTAATTTGTATCTATTTGAAACTTTATTTGTTTGTTTAAGTTTAACTTAATTAAATTCCTCAAATGAAAAACCATTTTCATGTTAATGCTTTATTTGAGTGATTGCATTTACTTAGTTATTTTTGACAAAATTTTAAATTTTCAAAAATGGTCAAGTTTGTCAACTTCCTTTCAAAATGTATCTATTAAAATTTCAAATTGCTTTTCAAGTTAAGTTTTAACAAATGTTATTTTATTTATTTTCTACTTAGGTTATTCATTAAAGTTTTTCAAAAAAAAAAATGTTCCCTTTCAATTCCCTTTATTTCGCAAGTTTATTCAGCTAGAGTTTAGAAAATTTTGATTATTATTCTGAGTCATATTTTCAAAGTTAGGCAATTTTTTAACTCCCTTTTAAATTATTTTGATTACTTAAAATAGATGTTTACTTAAATAATTTTTAAGTTTCAATTTTTTTTCCTAATAGTTAGTCAAATTAAGTTTAATCGTCGGTAAACCACGTGTTAGTGGTCTTTTTAAGTGATTAACATCTTCTCGAACTGAAAATTAGAACCCTTAACTTTTTCTCTAGAATTTTAAGATTTTTTCTGTTAAATTGTTTGACTAACTATACAGGAATGTAATAATTAGTAACTTTATTTTTTTTTATATGCACTTTATTTGTTTAAGTTCAACTATTTAATTATATTTGCATTTCATGATATTTTCCTCTTATATACCTTGTGTATTTAAAAGAATGGTTTTGTGAACCCACAACTAGACTTTTAAATATTTAACCCTTTTCAGAAAAAATAATAATTTATTGGTTTGTGGTGCATCCAATGGTTGTCATAATTCCCAACTCAGGTTGTCTGCCTGGCCCTCCAATCTTTTCAAAACCCATTCTTAGGCACCTAGAATAGAGCAAAACCAAAATCCTTGAGGATCATTTGGCTAGGTCGACCCAATATCCAAGGGGTACTTGGCCTATTAGTATCCCACCTTGAGTCTATTTGACCTATGACCAATAAGACAATTATGTTTATGTGTTTATATTGAGGGATGTGTATGCTTTTGGTGAACCATTGTCCCTCGGGGTTGAGAGTTTATTTTAATAACTTAGTATAGTCAGAGAAGAATCTTTATGAGGTACTACTTCATCCAAAGACGTCCGAAGAAGCCAAAAGTTCAAAAAGAAGAGATTTCCCATGATGGCTTAGTTTAGGATTGGCCCCTGCATGGGACTAATTTTTGTATTTTCCTTTTCCCATATTATATATCCTCATTGTGTTCATTTATAAAGTTTGTATAAAGTATATTTTTGGGGCAATGGAACATTTCAAATTGTGTAATACATCATTCAAATAGTTAGGCCTACCTTTTGGCACAAAAGGGTCACATATCTATTTAGGATACAATAACTGTTTATGTGCTATATTTAATAACTATTTGTGTGTAAATATGTTGTTTTATTTGAAGACGTGCTAATCCACTCCTTTCAAAAAAGTTTTTTTAGAACCCCTAAGGCACAAAAATAAGTCACTGTCAAAAGTTTGTTCAAACATTCTTCGAGTCTTGAGTTTCTAAACAAAATTTGAACTCCACTCTCAAAATTCTAAAATCTTACTCTCTTATTTGACAAGAGGTGGATTACCTATTTCAATTTGAAAAGATTCAAGCAAGTCGAACTACATAGGGCCTGATTTCTTCTCGTGAGATACGTAAGCAGCCTTTCAAGACTTGACCTCTATTTTTGAAAAACTTACTCTTCTTCTTCATCCTTGCAAAAGAATCATAAATTTCAGAAGAGAGAAGGAAACCTTGGCTCAGTGTAAACTAATCCTCCTAATTCACAAATCTCAAGTAAAATAGACAATTTTCTGGCTATCTGGTCATCTCTTCAAATCGATGGATTATCAAGTCTTCAAATGAAGCAATTCCTATTTGTTTACTTCTCTGTTTGATATTTTGCATTATCTATTATGAACAGATACTAACATATTTACGTTTTGAGTTATTTTTTCTATATCAGGTAATTAGAATTGATTTGTGTTGAAGGAGTTGACCAAACATTTATACTTCACTAAAGTTCCCAAAAATTTCTTCTTCAACTAATGTTTTCAAAAGGCAAAGAAAATGACTAAAAATCATGAGGGCGCTAGTTTGACTGATGTTTCTATAAGAGATCCTATTATTGTTGAACAAAATGAGACGATTGCACAACTATACAACAGATTGCTGAGATGTAAATTTAGTTGCAACATTCTAAGAAACTGAGAAATTTTGCTATCATTGCCAATACTCCTTTTCCAAGAGAAAGAAGACCTTCACTTCATTTTCACTGTTTGAACCTTCTAGAAAATATCCCAAGTAACCCTCAGATCATTTCCATCCAGAAACCATCTACCATCAACTTAAATACCTCTAACCCATGCCATGTTAGCTTTTCAAACCAAACACCAACTCTTCCTCTAAATTCAAATATTAAGAATTCTCAGACATTACCTATCCCATGCCTTTAAAGGTCACTTTTCATCAATCATACCCTTCATATCCCACATATCTCAAACCCAATCATTATAAAAAAAAAAAGGGGAACACGTGGAGAATCAAAAGAGGAATGGCTAGGTGGAGTCTAAATGAAGAAATTATGAAAGTTGTGAAAGAGTTTCAATATGCCCCAGATGTTGCAGGGCTGAATTGTGAGGATTTATGCATCCATCCTAATTTAGACTTTCTAAAAGGGTTCAAGGTACCAAAGTTTAGTGCTTTTGATGGAACTGACAATCCTCTGACTCATTTGAAAGCTTATTGTAATTAACTCGTTTGAGTCAGAAATAATGAATCACTATTGATGCACCTTTTTAGTTGAAGTCTGAAGGGAGAAGCTTTGGAGTGGTTTATCTTTCAAAAGCTAAAACAATGGTTCTGTGGAAGGCACTTGTAAAGGAGTTTGTTGAAAGATTTGCACATAACATAAAAATTTCCCTTGATCACTACTATTTGAAGAAGATCAAGCAAAATTTGATATAAAACTATCAAGAATACACTCTTCGTTGGAGAAAAGAGGCTGCAAAAGTTCAACCTCATATGTCTGAATGTGAAATTACTAAAATATTTATTCGTATTTAAAATCCTGAATACTATGAAAGGATATTGTGTATGATGGGAAAAAAATTCATCGATGTTGTCAAGGTAGGAGAAGCTTTAGAGGATGGCTTCAAGATTGGAAAAGTCACATTACTAGTTAACAAGGAAATCATCAAAACTAATGATATGAAAAAGTTAGAGAAGGAAGAGGAAAAGTGTTTGTTGTCAGAGCTATTCCACCAAAGAGATATCAAAATTACCATGCCACTCAAGGAAAATAGGAAACTTCTCTCGTTCAAATTTTAGAAAGTCTCCCAAAGTATTTACACCATTGAAGGAATCTAAAACTCAACTTTACGAAAGGTTGAAAGCGGTGGGTATGCTTCATCTAATAAAAGGAAGAGCAACCATTTATTTGGGTATATTTTATAGGGTAAACCACAAATGTTCTTATCATTCAAGAGATACTGAACATGATACAAAAAATTGTTAAATCCCCAACCACAACATTCAGAACATGCTTGATAGCAAGTTAATCACAATTGATATAGCTTATCTAGATGATAACATATTTCACGCTTCAGAGTAAGCATAAGATGACTTAAACAGGATCATTTGAAAACAACTGCCATCATAGGACAAAAGGAAGAGTGCAAAACATTGATAAAATCTCTACGTATGAAGTCATTGCACATTTAATCTCTTTTTCCCCAATTTAGTCCTCATTTCCTTGTAAGGAACTATGTATGACTTGAATTCTCAAGAATAAGATATGTAGGGATCCTATGTCAACCTCAGTAACTGTATTACCAAATTTTAATATTTTTATTATTAGAACTACGTTCGAACTGATTCTTGCCTCAATAGGATACGTAGGTGTCACAATAGCTTGATCATATTCCCCATGAGATTTTCACTAGAATATAAATTTCTCAAACATGATTGAGGATCACAATATGTAACTGGGGAAATTTTTTTGAGAGGGTCTCAAAAATTCCACCAAAAAGATGTTTCTTCAGTGAATCAAGTTTGAAAGTTTGTCAAAGTGGGTAACTGGGACAGAATTTTTGAGAAAATCTCAAAAATTTCACAAAGATGTCATTTGCTACATTCAAGCAAACTGGGGCAAAATTTGTGGGAAAATCTCAAAAATTCCACAAAGATGTCATCTGCCATATTAAGCAAATTAGAGCAAAAGTTTCTAGAAAATCTCAAAAAATCCACAAAAATGTCATTTACTACATTAAAGCAAACTGGGGCAGAATTTTGAGGACAACTTTAAATTTAAAGAGTTCTTCCATAAACTGGGGAAGAATTTTTTAGGACCCTAAAAATTTCCACTAGGATTGCCTTTCAATGAGCGGGCGAGTATGCAAGTCAATTGCATGAAGAAGCATTAGGCCAAGGCCAACACAAGTCAGTCTCTCAACTTTACGCATTCCCTGTGGGATCGAGGCCAACTCTTGTTAGGTTCTATATGTAATCAACAACTACTTTACTCTTCATTTGAAGGGTAAATTTGGGCGTATCAAATTTTGGTACCGTTATCGAGGAATACAATGAAAAAATTGTCTATTTGTTACTAATTTCAGTTGTAGTTCTATTTCCTTATTTTAGTTTTTGTTTTTGGTTTGATTTTACTACAGGGGACAAGTACTGTATGCCCGCCACCCACAGTAAGGGTGCATCACTGATTCTTTACAATACAAAGTTACAATGATCCATTCAGAGAATGAATTCACAGGAGCGCAACGCACAAAAGGGGACGCGAGGTGGCCCTGAATGTTGAAAATAAGGGCAATGATGGTTTGGGCATTCATGATCTTGATGGAGTGGGGTACTACCTACTATCCCACCTCAATATCAAGCTGGAGTTAAACCACTTACCCACAGTAGCCACGCATACTATATGATAATGATGATGGCACTGGAGCTACTAGGTCAATCGTCCTACCTACATTGCCTCCTAGTATGAAATTTCCTATCACTAGCACTATGCTCCAGATGCTCGCGTTGAAGGTCTTGTTCATTGGGAAGGCATATAAGGATGCAAACCAACACACCATGAATTTTATGGCCACCTGCTAGTCGTTATAAATTCCAAGGGTTAGTTAGCAGGCTATCCAGTTAAGGTTGTTTCCATTGTCTCTATCTGGTGAGGCAACCAAGTGGCTCAATGAGCTTTCATATGATTCCATTCGCACATGGGGAGAGCTAAAAGAAGAATTCTTAGAGAGATTATTCCCCGCATCTGCGAAACTGAAATTGAAAGATGAGATTAGGGCTCACAGGCAGCTACCAACTAAAGCCTTATATGAGACTTAGGAGAGGTTCAGATAGAAGATCAAATAATTCCCTAATCATAACCTCACAGATGAGCACCTGAAAGAAGTCTTTTACAAATCCTTCAATTTTGTCACTAAGCTTATTGTTAATGCAACTTATAGGGGATCATATATGGTCAGGACCTTTCCTGATACCATGGTAATCTTGATCAGGCAACCAAGAATACCAGGGCATGGTATTCTAGAGATGGAGATTGCTCAGGGTTCATTATTGGGATGACTATAGAATAGAGAAAGAAAGAAGAGGAACGGGACCAGGATATATGACATACATACAAACCTAGATGGACTTACTAGCTAAAAGATTGTTGGGCGAAGGACTAGACAAGGTGAAAGTAGTTGATGTTATGACCAGGTATGATGATGCAACTCTAGGAACCAAGGTCAGAACTATGGGCGCGATAACTACTATGATCAGTCTGGAGTGAGAGACACCGAAAACAGGCAAAACAGACATAATTATATAAATGATCGGCCAGGAGCATATGTGCCTCCCATGAACAGGGTGCATCAAAATAGTGGGGGTGACACCTCTAAGTTAGAAGAGATGATGGCCAAGATGCTTGACAAGGTTGAATCTATAGAATGTGGAGTGAGGGATATGTGAGGTGAGATGACAAGCATTCATCAATTGGTAGATTCATACTCCACCTCCATTAAGAAGTTAGAGCAGCAGATGGGCCAACTATCAGCTTCGTTGAACCAGAGGAAGGTCGAGACCCTTCCTAGTTACACGATTCAAAATCCAAAAAATGATAGTTACTGTATGGCCATAACCACATAGAGTGGTAAGGTACTTTTTGACCTGGTTCTAGCTATTGATACAAGTGTAGTTAAAGTAGGTAGCAAGGCATCTGCCACCAGTGAGAAACATGCGGATGATGTAGTAGAAGAACCAGCGGTGGTACCTGATGATACTGAGGTAGCTAAGGACCCTAGGGAGTCTGACAAACCAGCTTCACAACCTTTTCCAGCTATTCCTAAGCCGCTGCCACCATTCCCACAGAAGTTGAGGCAAAAAGCAGAGAATGGCAAGTTCCAAAAGTTCTTGGAAATACTGAAGGAGTTGTCAGAATGGCAAGTTCCAAAAGTTCTTGGAAATACTGAAGGAGTTGTCAGTAAATATCTCTTTAGTGGAAGTATTGAGAAAATTGCGGGTTAGGCTAAGTTCATAAAGGACTTAGTGACTAAGAAGCAGGCAATCGCAGTCAAGTCTCCAAGGAACATCCATCATTGTAGTTCTATATCTCTAGGATCACTGGTTGAGAAGAAGAAGGATCCTGGAGCCTTCACTATCCCGTGCACTATTGGGGCTTATGACTTTACATGGGCTCTCTGCAACTTGGGTGCTAGCATAAACTTGATGCCATTGGTAGTTTACAAGCAACTGGGTTTAGGATCTCCCACTCCCACTACTATGCGGCTATTCATGGCAGATAGGTCGGTTAAGAAACCCATGGGGATTCTATATGATGTGCTGGTTAAGGTGGGCAGGTTCATCTTTCCAGTAGACTATGTTATTTTTTACTGCCAGGTTGATTTTGAGGTCCCTATCATTCTCAGAATACCATTTTTGGCTACTAATAGGGCATTGGTAGATATGGAACGCAGAGAACTGACTTTCAAGCTAAACTCAGAATAAGTGAAGTTCAACGTGTGTGCTTCCATGAAATGGTCTAGAGATATTGCAGGGATGTTAATCATCGACGTAGATAACACTTATTTTTCTGAGGTTCCAATTGAGAAAGAGATGGACGTGGAAGCATTAGCAACTATGATCATGAACTTCCTTGATGATGGTGTGAATGACTATAGGGACACTGTGCAAGCTTTGGAGGGCAGGGGAACCAAACCCTACGTACCCAGAAAAGTAAACTTGGACTTACAAAACAAACCATCTCTACCAGCTAAGCCATCTATCGAGGAGCCTCCTACTTTGGAGCTCAAGGAACTGCCACAACACTTGAGGTATGCATTTCATGGTACTAACAACACTCTTCCCATAATTGTGGCAGCAGATTTACAAGAAGGTCAGATGATAACATTGTTGGGAGAGCTCCAAAAGATCAAAAAAGCCATTGGTTGGTCCATTGTAGATATTGTGGGGATTCCACCAGGATTATGCATACACAAGATCAAGCTGGAAGATAACTGTGTGCCTAGAATTGAAAATCAACTTCGGCTAAATATACTCATGCAAGAGGTCGTGAAAAAGAAGATAATCAAGTGGTTGGATACTGGGGTTATATACCCAATCTCTGACAGTCAGTGGGTTAACCCGGTGCAGTGTGTGCCCAACAAAGGACGCATGATGGTGGTCGCCAATGACAAGACTGAGTTAGGTCCATCATGACCTGTCATAGGCTGGTGAGTCTATGTGGACTAACAAAAGTTGAGCAGATGGACCTTGAAGGATCATTTTCCCATGCCCTTCATGGACAAAATGTTAGATTGACTGGTAGGTCGAGGGTAGTACTGTTTCCTGGATGGGTATTCTAGATATAATCAAATATCTATAGCTCCCAAGGATCAGGAGAAGACCACTTTCTCTTTTCTGTATGGGACTTTCGCATTTAGGCGGATGCCCTTTGGGCTGTGCAATGCCCAAGCCACCTTCTAACGGTGTATGATGTCTATATTCTCCGACAAGGTCGAGGAAACCCTTGAGGTATTTATGGATGATTTCTTTGTAGTGGGTGAGTCTTTTGATAATTTTCTTCTAAAACTCAGTAGGATACTTCTTTTGATGCATACGGTTCAAAAAAATTATTAATCAATCTATAGATTCCAGTCCTCTTTCTTTTTATTCTAGAAAGGTTCTTTCTTACTTCTAATGAAAGGGATTTTCTTTGTTTTTTAAATAAAGAAGAGTTTTTATTCTTTTTTTATATTTTTGATTTTCTATTATAAAATTCAAAGTTATACGAAAGGGTCATTAAACTTATTAAATTAACTTCACTATAGCGTTGTGAGGAGGAAAACCTGGTCTTGAACTGGGTAAAATGCAACTTCATGGTCAAGGAAGAGATAGTCTTCAGCCACAATATCTCGAAAAGAGGAATAGAGGTAGACAAGGCAAAGGTTGAGGTTATTGAAAAATTGTTGCCTCCTATCTCTTTAAAAGGGTCCAAATTTTTCTAGGACACGTAGGCTTCTATTGATGATTCATCAAATATTTCTCCAAAATTGTACACCCATTGCGTAATCTATCAGAGAAGGATGGTAAGTTCCAGTTCAATGAAAGTTGCATGCAAGCCATTGCGACCTTAAAGCAAAGGTTGATCTCTAGCGCCTGTGGTAGTTGCTCTCGACTAGTCAACCTCGTTTAAGATAATGTGTGATGCCAGTACAACTGTTGTGGACATTGTGCTTGGCCAAAAGTACAACAAGGGTTTTCATCCCATCTACTATGCTAGCAAGACCCTCAATGAGGCCCAAAGGAATTACACTGTGATTGAGCAGGAGTTGTTGGCTGTGGTATATGCATTTGACAAGTTTTGGGCCTACCTTTTGGGTACAAAGGTGATTGTACATACTGATCATGTAGCCTTAAGTACCTCATAGCTAAGAAAGATGCCAAGCTAAGATTGATCATGTGGGTCCTATTGCTGGAAGAGTTTGACTTTGAGGTCCAAGATAGAAAAGGGACCAAAAATCAAGTAGCAGACCATTTATCTAGGCTGGAGGATGAGTCCAGGGGATATGATTGGTTGACCATCGATGATTCAATTCTCGATAAGCGGATATTAGCCGCTTCTATTGACTTAATTCCTTGGTTTGTTAATTTTGCTAACTATCTAGTAAGTGACCTCATGCCTGAGGGCCTAACTTTCACCACAAGAAAAAGTTTCTTTATGATATGCACATGTACTTTTGGGATGATCCATTCTTGTTCCGTACATGTGTTGATGGGATCATTTGGTGGTACATCCCTGAGGAGAAGATGATGAGTATCATGGAGGTTTGTCACTCCTCTCCAGTGGGGGGCCATTATTGTAGTGCCAGGATCGCCAAGAAAATACTGCAATGAGGGTACTACTGGCCCACTATTTACAGAGACTCCCATGACTTGGTACAGGGATGTGGTTAATGTCTGTGTCAGGGCAAATTCTCTAGATGTCAATAGATGCCTATGACGCCTATTCTTGAGGCGGAGATATTTGACGTCTAGGGCATTGAATTCATGGGCCATTTATAAGTTCCTATGGAATGAGGTACATCTTGGTGGCAGTGGATTATGTCTCAAAGTGGGTGGAGGTAGTGGCATTTCCAAATAATGAGAGAAAAAGTGTGGGCCAATTTCCAAGGCAGAATATCTTTTCCATATTTGGGACTCCCAAAACTATCATTAGAGATGAGGGAACCTATTTTTGTAACAAGATCTTTTATGTTGTGTTTGCCAAGTATGGAGTCTGCAAACATAAGGTTGCCATGCCCTACCATCCACAGACCAATGGCCAGGTTGAAGTTTTAAATAGAGAGATAAAGGAGATCTTAGCCAAGTCTGCGAATGCAGCTAGAACTGATTGGGCCAGGAAGCTGGATGATGCACTGTGGGTCTACCGAATGGCTTACAAAACCCATATTGGTATGTCACCATATCAACTGGTGTTTAGTAATTCCTGGCATCTACCAGTGGAGTTAGAACACAAAGCACTTTTGACCCTAAAGAGGCCATATATGAACTGGGATGAAGCCACAAATTTGAGACTTGATCAACTCAAGGAGTTAGAAGAGTTTTTCCTGCACGCATATGAGAGTGCTATACTCTGCAAAGCCAAGATGAAAGTCTACAATGACAGCACATCAGACTACGCAGTTTCAATGTTGGCGACAAAATGTTACTATACAACTCTAGACTGAGGCTTTTTCCAAGAAAACTCAAGTCTAGGTAGGTAGGCCCGTATAAAGTTGCTTAGATATTCCCGCATGGTGCATTAGATATTGAAGTTGAAACTAGGCATAGGTTTAAAGTCAATGGTCAATGGGTTAAGAAGTATTTGGGTGTTGTTGTTGAAATCTCCGCGGTGGAGGAAGTGCACCTTAATGAAGCTTGAGTAGTCAAGGTGTCGCGTCGTGTTGCGATGTTAAATCAAGCACTTCATGGGAGGAAACTCATGCTCTATATTGTTATTATATATATATATATATTATTTTTGATGTCATTAGTTATTGTTTTTGTAATCGCAGGTAAATGTAGGTGTTATTGGGAAGCCCCAGAAGAGGTCCATGATAGGCGCCACATGTGTAGGAGCTCAAAATGAGAAAAGATGGGTAAAGGCAAGTTCCGCGAGTAGTTACACAGAACGTGTATCACCACACGGACTGTGAGACATCCAATGTAGCACATCTCCAGGTAAGTGCTTGAAATTCTCCAAGAGGCGCCAAACGGAAGGGCCAAACAGATCATGTGACATCACACAGATTGTGAGGCCATCCATGAGAAGCACACCACACTGCACCCTACAAAGTATCACCAAACGGATGCCCAAACAGACCGTGTCACGTTTCATGGTCGGTGTAGCTGTTCGTAGGGGTGGGGTTGATCAGTTTTGACTGGTCAAAATTAGCCCTATTTAAAACCCCACACGCCCTATTCCTCATTTTTCACACTTCTCTCATTCCTATCACGCTTACCCTCTAAAATCTACCAAAATATATCTCCTTCACCACGAAGGGAAGCTTCTTCTCTTGATTCATAGAGCAATCTGTGGTTTGGGCCTTCAATTCCTTAGCACACTATCATCTTTCATTCAAGTAAGTGGAATTTTTGTTCTTTTTTTAGTGTAGTCATAGTTGTATGTGCCTATGCTTGTGTAAAATTAAAGATCTAAGTTGTAAATTGTGACTTGCCATGGTAGATTGAGTAGGGTAAGGTGTTAGTAGTGAAAAGCCACCATTTTTGGCCTCTAGAAGGATCTCCAATGGGTTGGAAGTAACTTTAAGGCGTGCTTGTTGTTTTATTGTAGAAATCGTAGGTGCATCATATGAAATAGGTGTATAATAGTACAAGGAACCCGATTCATGTACAAAATCATTAGATCCATGAGGTGGGTGTCAGATATTTTTCATGGTTAAGCCCCACGGTGTCCGTCAAGGGTCGTGTGCCTTCACATGGATCGTGTATTGGTCCGTTGTGCAAGCCTCTATGAAAGTTTTCTGAGTGCCTTCTCATGGCACCTCATATGAACAGTGTGACTTCTCAAGGTCCATGTGGGGTCCCATCCAGAAGGTGTCTTCAAGGCTCACCCCAAGACAAGTCAGATGGACCACCTCACAACCTGTGTCACATTACCCGGTCTATATAGGGGTCTCGTCCAGCTGTCCTCTGTGATTTGGTTCTTTATTTGCTTAGATAACATGTGATTTCATTTTTTGTACCTTAAATTAGTGCAATTTCCCTATGATAGACCGGGTGACATCACTCTTAAGGGTTATATTCACTTGTTATACTGCAGGGAAAGTTTGAGCACGCGTTATCGTGTCATCCTATAAAATCCAAAAGTTCTTACCATGTATTTTCTTTGTTGCCTGTAGGTATCATGGCACCACGTCAAAAGTCTATAGACCTAAGGGACGAGCTCGAGTCACGCCTGTATGATTCTCCAACCGAGTCTTCCAGCCACAGGACAGGTAGTGGCTCAGGTGATGATTCTTCTAAAGGGTTTGAGGTGCGTTATACAGGGAATGTCTCTCCTCACTCTCCTTGCACCACGCGATCCCGGGCAGCATATCAAGTAATGGCCCCGAGTATAAAGATGCGGTGCCTCATGCAGAAGGTGAGGAGGATGAGGTTTCCCAGAGTATGAACAGAAGGAGCATGTCTCTACTCCTGAAGGTCCCTAGCATTATGATAGCACCGATGAGATCGGGCTCTAGGACAACGACGATGAGGCTATCAACTATGCTGTCTCGCAAAATTTGGATGATGAAATAGCCTAGATGAACATTCTTTTTCTCCTAGCTTGATGGACCACACCGGGAGCTAAGGAAATAATTTTTCGTGGACTCACTAAAGACTCTAGAAGGTTCCAGTGAAAGGTTATTCTGCCAGAGGTTCATGTATTGAAGGACCAACTAGATGCAATTCCAGAGATTAAACCAGTTTAGGTAGATGGCTCGGAACCCAGGATATTATGGACCAACCATTATTCAGGAATTTTACTCATCATATGTTGTTGACCTGACGAATTCTATAGGGGGTGGCTCCAAAAAGCTTACAAGACATATGGCCATGAAGTTGGCCCCACTTGAGCACGTTTCTTTTCGAGGTGTTCAAATGGAAATTTCTTGAGACCACAATCAATAGGTTCCTGCATGGGGTGGACTACATCGCGCCATCTTACGGGTTATATGCAGTAAGAGTCCACCAAATATTTGAGGAGGCATTGATGTCTGATCCTGGGTCTAGGATCACTGTGGTGACGTGGATTTCTCAACAAATAGCTTCGCAAGGTATTGATGTAGCTTGGGTCACTGACCCATGAATCCCTATAACAAAGGCTTTCCTCATATTTCTTGCCAAGTTTTGGTGGTTTGTGGTGCGTGCCCACCTGTGACCTACATTAAATGATAATACACTCTGACTATCGCAAGCCTCCCTTGTAGCATGTCTGATTGCTGAAAAAGTAATTTGAACTAATATTATCTATATATTTTATTGAGTCTAAAGAGTTATATTATCAAAACATGGTGGTGTAAAACACCCATTATCCTCAAAGAGCCATGGCATGGGAAATTGTGATCACAAGTCATAAACATTACATGAACATGAGTTTCAATCAAGAGTTTCCATCATGGG
>JBCEWC010001116.1:0-44245 GCA_038996855.1 Solanum aculeatissimum
TTACAAGAAAACCAAGCAAAGCCTCAAGTCATCCTTAAACTCTCATTCAAGAAAACTTCAAGTTAAAGGTATGTGGGATTCATTCATGGGGATTCTTCTACCCATGAAGCCAATCCTTCTCCTCGTGTCAAATTTCATAATTTAAGATTAAAAATATTATGGGTAAACTTTATTTTGCATTATACACATGAATTGAGTTTGGATTCTCCAAGTCTTTATTGTTAAGCATGAATATTTATTGAAGGATTATTACATGAGTTGACTTATACTCATTGAAGCTATGCATGTTGTGAACTATGCAAACAATGAAAGAATTTATAAATTTTAGTTGGATTTCATGGTACCCAAATTGGGGTTTTACTACGATATTGGTGGGTTTATTTGAAAGACTTTCAAGTGAATTGATTTTCCTTTTCCCATGTCTTATGCCTTTAAATGGATGGTTTTAAAAATATGTACATATACGCTATGATTTTGATCAAGTTATGTGATAAGCTTCTATGTTGATCAAAATCTTATTGTAAGACATGTGAATTGTGAATATTGAAGGGCTATTAAAGCATGTTATGAGCTCACGAAAATGTTATGAATGTTAAGAATAATGTGAGGTCCTTGGTTTGATATTATGAAGCTTTGGTTTTGATAAGCTACTACATGGAAATATGACATTATGATGCTTCACATATTATGGCTATAAGTTTGTTTTTAATATTCCTTGGGATTGTGACCTAGCACCGAGCGGACCTTGGTAGGTAGCCATTGTCCCTTAACTATGTTGCCACCGTAGGTTTGTGATTTTCTTGTTGCATGATTAACCAAAAAGGGTACGGTACATGTTAATTAATAACCAAAAAGGGTAAAGTCCTCGTAAGGTATCTTATCATATAATAATTGAAAAGGGTAAAGGCCCCGTAAGGTATCTTATCATATAATAATCAAAAAGGGTTAAGTCCCTGTAAGGTAACCGAAAAGGGTAAAGTCCTCCTATGGTATCTTATCAAATAATAATTGAAAAGTTAAAGTCCCCTTTAGGTGACCGAAAAGGGTAAAGTCCCCATAAGGTATCGTAACATATAATAACCAAAAAGGGTGAAGCCCTCGTTAGGTGACCGAATTGGATAAAGTCCCCTTAAGGTATTTATGATACTCTCTCTCCAAAAAAGGGAAGTTCCCGTAAGGAGTGGGATGGTTTACCTTGGAAAATTAGATCACTCCTTTATTTGGTGTGATCATCGAGATTCCAAGTAGTAGTTCGCTTGGTCTTATTTATCAGTTATGGTCCTTTCCCATCTAAGTATGATATGATTTATGATTTGGCTATCCTCATGCATATTTTGACTAAGGCATTGAACATTCATAACATATTGAACCTATATCCTTTGAATATAATGCATCATGTTAATTATGGATTATGTCATTGTTACATTGCACCCCGCATACTTAGTACATTCCAAGTACTAATGCATAGTTCTTTTGCCTACATGATCTAACAATGTAGTGGCCAGAGCGCCTATCCATCCTCTTCCACGTGGCTAGCCGAATCGTTGAAGATTGTTATTGGTGAGTCCTCCACTTTGGGGACAATATCCACTTTAGTTTCATGTTTTTGTTAAGACTTGTATATTTTTGGATACTCATCTTTTGAGGGCGAGCTCGGGAGATGTCTTGGCCCCCATTCTATTCGTTTTAGAGGTGTTGTTGGATATGGAAATGTATGTTTGAGCTTGACTCCTATCATGTTTATGTAATTATGGAAGAATTCCCTTAGTCCTTTTATTCCCTTCTATGCTTGTTGTATGTATATTGATGAGATGGAAGTCCTAAGTCCCGGTAACATCCCCATAGTATGAGTCATACTTACCCGCCCCTTAGACTTTATTTGTTATGTGGTTCATGCAAATCCTCTTCCCTAAAACATCCCCATAGCTTGAGTCTAAAGTACTGTTTCCCCTAGAATTATTTGTTACTTGTTTATTTCTTACTTATGCTTCCACAACCAAGGATGTACAAATGGTACGTTAAGAGGCTAATTTGGGTTGCCTTAAGGCCACCCATTCACCATGTCGCGTCTAGGACCTAGGCTTAGGTTGTGATAGAACTCAAATCCACTCTAGCACCCAAACCATGTTGTAGAGCCCGCCACAAATGAGAGGTGAACAAAGATCCCCGGCCTGATACTATAGACATTGGCACACCATGCAACCTGATAATATCCCAGATGTACAACCTAGCTACCTGCTTCGCACATTAGCTAGTCTTCACAAGTAGAAGTGCGCAAACTTGGTCAAAGGGTCAACCACTACCAAAACTAAATCAAACTTGTCCAAAGCCATAGGCAAACCTGTAACAAAGTCCATAGTCACTCTTTCCCACTTCCACTTAGGAATGGGCATCTTTTGCATCGACCCACCAGGCTTTTGGTGCTCATACTTGACTTGTTGGCAATTCAAACACTATTCCACAAATCAGCTATGTCCCATCACAATCCAAACCACCAATAACGTTGTTTTAGATCACGGTACATCATAGCCACACTTGGATCGATGGAATATTTAGTACAATGGGCATCTTATAGTATCAATTTCACCCAATTTCCCACCTTAGGCACACTGACTCTAACATTTATCCTAAAAACACCAACGAAATAAATAACAACCACCTTGGCTTCACCCTTCAACAAATTGTCATAAATCAAAAACAACCTGGGGTCCTTAAATTGATGAGCACATATCTGATCAAGTAAGGAAGATCTAGCCTCAACAAAGACCAAATACTTTAGGGAGGAGAAATATCCAAACAAACCATCTGTATCGTAAGTGACTGAACCTCTAAAGCTAGGGGCCTCTCCTCAACCCGCAAGAATGCCAAACTCCCCATACTAGTAGCCTTTTGACTCAAATCATCAGCCACAACATTAGCCTTCCCGGAGTGATATAAAATAGAGATATCATAGTCATTAAGTCACTCCAACTATCTACGTTATCTCATATTAAGATTAGGTTGAGAAAAGATATATTTGAGACTTCGGTGATCAGTAAAGATCTCACAATGCACCCCATAAAGATAATCTCGCCATAACTTCAACACAAATACAACTGCAACTAACTTTATGTCATGGGTAAGGTAGTTTCTCTCATGTACCTTCAATTGTCTAGAAGCATAAGTTATCACCTTCCTTCTTTGCATTAATACACCACCTAAACCCACACCAGAAGAATCACAATAAACCACAAATGGTACTCCCTTTTCGGGCAAAGCAAGAATCAGCTCTAAAGTCAATAAATCCTTGAGCTTTTGAAAGCTCGCCTCATACTTCTTGGACCACGGAAATCCCACATCTTTGAGTCAATCTAGTCAACGAGGCTACTATAAAAAAGAATCCCTGAACGAAACATCTATAATACACTACCAAACTATAGAAACTTCGAATCTCAATCATAAAAGTAGGCTTCACCCACTCACGCACGGCTACCACTTTGGCCAGATCAACCATAATACTCTCTTTTGACATAATACGCTCGAGAAATGCAACAGACTCAAGCCAAAACTCACACTTTGAGAACTTAGCATATAACTTCTCTTCCCTCAATCTCTGAAGTATGGTCCTTAAGCGCTAAACATAATTGTCCTCACTCTTAGAATAAACCAGGATATCATCTATAAACACATCACAAAAATATCCAGATAGGGCTGAAACACTTGATTCATCAATTCCATAAAAGTAGTTGGGGCATTGGTCAATCCAAATGACATGACCACGAACTCATAATTCCCATAATGGGTCCTATAAGCTATCTTTGGGATATAAAATTCCCGAACTCTCAACTAACGATAAGCGAACCTCAAATCATGAGAATATCGAGGCACCCTGTACCTAGTCGAAAAGATCATCAATATAATGCAAAGGATACTTATTCTTTATAGGTCACTTTGTTCAACTGGTGGTAGTCAATACACATCCGTATAGTGCCATCTTTCTTCTTCATGAACAATACTGAAACACCCTAAGGAGATACATTAGGGTGAATGAATCCCTTTTTCAACAAGTCCTCTAATTGTTCCTTCAACTTAGCTTGAGGCTTCCGATAAATTATAATAAAAATGGGCTTAGTGTACGACTCCACATCAATAGCAAAGTCTATATTGCGATTTGGAAGAACACTAGGCAACTCTGGTAGTCTCCAAAGATAAGGACTCCAAAGAAACAGCTCGAACATATGCTAAATAAGACAAGAAACCCTTATCTATTAGTCGGCATGCATACATATAAGAAATAACTCTGTTAGGATAGGAGCTAGGTGCTCCAATCCATACCAACTGAGGAAACTCTGGGCAAGATAAAGTCACAGTCTTTACATGATAGTAAGAATAGAATAATGAGGCGATAACCAATCCATACCCAATATCACATTGAAGTCTACCATATCTAACAATATCAAGTCAACAATAACGTATCTCCCCAAAAAGGTCATAACACACCCTCGGTATACCCGATTCACCACTAAAGATTCACCTATTGAGGTGGAAACACAAATAGGATCGGTAAGCGGCTCTCCTCTTGTACCTCTCCTCATGCCCTGATAGGTGTCTCTAACTGCTAAGGTTAGGGCTAGATGGGTTGGTTGAGACCCTGAAGCCATAGCGAAGAAGGCACGATGTGGAAAATAGTTGATGAAGTACCCAACCTCATCACAAACATAACAAGTTGGGGAATCCCATCCTTGAGATGATTGTGTTGAAGAACCACCACGTCATATCGAACCAAGAGAACTATCAAAACCTATTTGAGTAGGCCTAGACCTGTCAACACTCTCTAATGTTGGATGAGTTGCCCAAACTGGTCGGCCTTGATGGCCCTGCCTTTGAAACTCCCAATATCACGGTGGGTGACCACTAAACTGACCATACTAATAGAATCTCTTTTTTCCACCCTATCTACCATGTCAGATGCGCTCTATCATACGAAAATGATCAACCACACTCTAAAAGGTATCTCCAACTAATACCAAAAACGTTGTATCCACTTGAAGATACCCTGCTAATCCCTTAGCAAATTATTGAATCCTCTCAAACTTAGTAGGGATGTTGGACAAGACATATCTAGACAATGCATGAAATCTGGCCTCATGATCTGGCACTGTCATAGAACCTTGTTGAAGCCTATCAAACTCATTCTGACAGTTATCCCAAAGGTTGTATGTCATGAACCTCTCCAAAAATATATAAACTGCTCCCAGGTCATAACTACATATCCAACAAGTCGAAGAGCCACAACTGACCTCCACCACCCTATGGTGAGGTCAATAAGCTGATAAGTAATATAAGCAACCTCATGTGACTCCAAAATAGCCAAATTACAGAGCCAGTCCTGGCACTCTGACAAGAAATCATAAGCTCTATCACCCAGGGTGCCGTCAAATCCATAAGATCTAGTCGAACAAACCTCTCAAAACTCTTCTTCTCAACTGAGGATATAGCTGGGCTAGAAAAAGATAGTGGCACTATACACAAGGGTGGTTCAATAGATGGAGCAATAGCCAAACTCTGAGGTTGAGAACTTGAACTCAGCCAAGATGCCAGAAGTGGAGTCACAACTATCACAAGAGGGTCTGCTGGGGCTGGAGAAGGACTAATATGGACCATAGCTGGCTCAAATAAAGCTGTAAAAGGATCAACCATTGTTGTAGAAACTGGTACCTCAATAGTAGCTGGGTTGGAGGAGCTCCCTTCAATCTAGCCAATAACCTCAAAAGCAACTCCTGAACTGAAGGTGTATAGGGGTAGAGCTGAGGGTTGTGGAATAGTATGAGTAGGCCCCTCTGGCCCAACAATAGGCTCTAGAAAAGTCAATATAGTGTGTCCCCTGGCCAGAGCTACCCCTATAGCAAGTCCTCGACCCCTAGCCCTATCTCAAACTCTACCTCTGCCCCGAGTGGGAGCCACATCAGCAACCTCTATCTCTCCAATTGATCGATGGGTCTTGTAATCGGCGTAAACACAAAAAGAGTAGAATAGATACTTTCAAAGTATGTGATATGAATAAACGCATGAATTAAAAGAAAGAGATGAAAGTTTTTCCTATCAAATGTCACGTAGCCTCCCGAAGATAAGTGTGGGCATCTACGCACCAATCAGTGAGACTATACAATCCACCCTACCCTTGATTTATGAGCCCACCAAACCTAGAGCTCTGATACCAAACTTGCCATGACCTAAAAATGGATAGCGACTAAAGAAGAATGAAATAAAGCGAAAACCATCATAATATAATATCAAATATCCCAAAACATGAAGTCATGAGTACAAGAGTATCTAAAACAGTACCGAAGAGTAAATACAACTTTCTCAAAAGAAGATACAAAGTTGTCTCATATTATCTCATACATAGTCTAAGAGAAAAGAAATAAAAAGGGAATTAAAATATCTACGGTGACTCAAAGTTTGAGCCTCATCTTTAAGATCTAGATGGTATCAATAATACTCAGATGGAATGATCAACTACCCTGTCTTGAACTTTGTGCACAATCTATAAGGAGGAAACTAAGTAGCGGTAAGTACACTGAAATATACCTAGTTAGTTTAACCAACTGGGTAAGAGAAATCAAAAAATAATCTAATAACAAAGAATCCTACACCTATATCCAAAAAGTTTAGAACATAAAAAAATATACAATAAGCCTTATAAGATCTCCCACGTGTCTAGTATTACAACCCCACCAACAATAACCACACAGTATATGAAATACTATCAAATCATGCATCAAGTGTCTCGTGACCTTGCCACCTACTCATGGTCAATGGTATTACAAAGTCTTATCCTTTCCACCTACTTTTGATCAAGGGATGTTACCATGCTTCATCCTTGCCACCTACTCGTGGTCAAGGGATTATAAAGTATGAATCTCACCCGTGCCTCCTACTCGGATCAAGGGGGTGGTACAATTATGAAGCATATTACCCTTGCCTCCTACTCGAGTCAAGGGGTGATGTAATGCAACATGATATGAACAAAAGGCAATGATATCCATTCCAATATGTCCATAATTATAACAACATCATAATGAGTATAATACAATATAAGTCTTATATAAACATAGAATATAATGCCAAAAGTCCCAATCTATTATAATATCTTAGGTAGTCATTACCATACAAACGATCATGTCTGTCAAACGTACTAGACCTCACTCGTCCCCACAATATAAACCCATAATCATTATATCCAAGAAACAAGTATATCACAAGTACCGGACCTTACTCGTCCACAAGATGCATATACTTCACAATTAGATTCAAAAATTATGTTTAACATCTATACCGGATCTTACTTGTCCCAATAAATAAATACACATCATAATTACCACCCAGCATTAAGTATAACCCAAGATTCGAACCTTACTCGTCCACAAGGTATATATATATAGTCATCAAAGTGTCTCATTAACCATCAAGTAACCCAAAATGTTTCCCAAATAGTTTCACAAGTCCCAATATATCACAACAACATCTCACAGGATCACAATCCACCAGTCTCCATCTCAAATTAACAATAGAATCACAATTACTCCAAATTCGGCTTAATCGAAATCACATTTCCATTAATATCTTATTCCATCGACATAACTGCTCATGAATCAGTCTAAGTCTCACAATTACAAAATAAACATGATCAATAATTCAAATCCAATCCCAAAAAGGTTAGCCGAACCTATCTCAATGATGAAACCGCGCTCAGATAAGCTTTCAATCAACTCAAGCCTCTAAATGATCCTCCAATTGACCAACCAATAACAAAATCAGATACGTATCAAGAGGAGTGTTTTGATATCCACATTGGCATGAATTAGGCTTAGGCCTAAATTCAAAAGTCTCAAATTCTGAAATTGGCTTTAAAATCAAGTTTGATATGAAAAATAGAGTTCATGGGTGAAAATCCCAAAATAATCAATCTTAAATCGAATGAAAGATAAATATTCAAAGTTTAGAAATCGTAGTCTAAAAATCTCTAATTTTGGACATTGAAAACCATGAATTTTAGGATAAAATCAAGATAAAACTCAAGGAAAATGATTAAAATATGATGTTAAAAACACTTACCCAGCAAAACTCCTCGAAAACCTTTATCCAAAATCGTCTCAAAAAGCTTGGAAGTTTAAAAATAGAGTAAAAATGGTGTTTTCTAAGTTTAAAATTATTCAAGTGTAAAAAGCTCTCCTCGATCGTAGGTGGGGTCCTGCAAAAGCGGAGGAGAAGGGACAAAAGACCTCTGTGATCGAGGGACCAACCCGCAAATGTGAAGTGTTAGAAAGGTGGGGGCATCACACGCATCAATGCTCCCTGAGCATGAGCCTATCCCACAAATACGGAGGGTAACACAACCCAGACCTCCGTAAATGCGGAGAATAAGAGCTTTTGCACTAGATATGAGTAACAGCCAACAAACCAACTCTAAATTTCCTACACAAAACGGACCCCCGAAACTCATCCAAACACATAATTACACAAACATTATATCTATCCATTCAAGAAACAATGATCCAGACTCAATGGAATCATCAGAAATCAGTTTTAAGGCTTTCTAGCCACATTTAACAATTCAAGTCGATAAAACTAGTTTAAACTCAAAATACCAAAACTACCCTCGGTAACTCCAAAAATTGTTCGACGACTATTTCTAGCATTAGCTTTTCTATTCAAAACTAATAGAACAGTCAGAATTCCGATCCGAGCTTTGAAACTTTGAATGTTGACCAAAGTCAAACTTTTTATTTCAAAAACAACTAAAATCACAATATTTGGCCTAAAAATCTCATTTTAACTTCAAATTCAGTTCTGTAACTTCACATAGTTCAATTTCAACATTCTGAAGCTAATGAAATCGACAATTCCCAATCCAATATTAGAAATCAGAATGGTACAAAGACTCACTTTTTCGATAACTTAAGCTTTAAAAAAGTGTTAAAATCCCTATTTTCTGTCTTAAAACTTAGGATTTCAGTTCCAACCATTCAGATAATTCCAAATAGACCCAAAGCAACTTACAGAAAGGTAAAATAGTAATGTTCACAAATAAGGCAAAAAATGATCAACCAGGTCATTACATCATTCACCACTAAAACCATTATTCGTCCTCGAACATAAAGGAAAAAGGAGTACTCGAAGCCTAAAAAAGGCTAGGATATCTGGCCAGTCAGACTCCAACTCCAAAGTGGCCTCATCAATAGAACAGTGTCGCCATTGAACCTTCTCAAAAGGTATCTCTTTGGATCTCAATCTCTGAACCTTCCTATCTAATATAGTTATAGGCTCCACTTCAAAGGACAAATCTGAACCCAACTCAACAAATTCATAAAAGATCACATGGGACTCATCTGGAATATGCCAGCAGAGCATAAAAACATGGAAAACAAGTAGAATAGATGATAATATCTGGTAATGCCAACTCATAGGCAACCTCACCAACTTTTCTTTAAATCTTAAATGGGTCAAAAAACCTAAGACTGAGCTTTCCCCTATTCCCAAATCTCACCACACCCTTCATGGGTGAAATCTTTAGCCAAACACAGTCACCAATAGAGAACTCAAGAGGTTTAGTCCTCTGGTCATCATAACGCTTGTGATGACTGTAAGCTGTCAATAGTCTACCCTAAATCAAACTAACCCGATCCATGGAATCTCTAAGTAGGCCCACACTCAACACATCTTCAAAACTTGAATCTAACCATCAAATGGGTAATCTACACCTTCGGCCATACAAGGCCTTAAATGGTTCGATCTGAATGTTTGAATGGTAATTATTATTCTACTTGAACTTTGCCAAAGGTAGGTGCTAGTCCTATCAGGCTCCAAAATGAATCACAAAAGCCTATAATATGTCCTCCAATACCTAAATGGTGGGCTCAGACTGACCAACTATATGGGGGTGGAATGCTTAATTCAAATCCACTCTAGTACCAAAACCATGTTGTAGAGCCCGCCAAAAATGAGAGGTGAACATAGATCCCCTATCTGATACTGTAGACATTGGCACACCAAGCAACCTAACAATATCCCAGATATACAACCTAGCCAGCTGCTACGCACTGTAGCTAGTCTTCACCGATAAGAAGTGAGTTGACTTGGTCAAACGGTCAACCACTACCCAAACTAAATTAAACTTTCCCAAAGCCATAGGCGAACCAGTAACTAAGTCCATAGTCACTCTTTCCCATTTTGACTCGGGAATGGACATCTTTTACATCGAACCACCAGGATTTTGGTGCTCATACTTGACTTGTTGGCAATTTAAACACTTTTCCACAAATTCAGCTATGACCCTTAACATCCCAAACCACCAATAATGTTGTTTTAGAATATGCTACGTCTTAGATACACTTGGATGGATAGAATATCTAGTACAATAGGCTTCTTCTAGTATCAATTTTACCCAATCTCCCCCCTTAGGCACACTGACTCTACCATTTATCCAAAAAACACCAATAGAATCAATAACAACCACCTTGGTTTCACCCCTCAACACTTTGTCACAAATCAAACACAATTTGAGGTCCTCAAACTGATGAGCACATATCTAATCAAGTAAGAAAGATCTAGCCTCAACAAAGACCAAAATACTCTAGGGAGGAGAAATATCCAAATTAACCATCTGTATTGCAAGTGACTGAACCTTTAAAGCTAGGGACCTCTCCTCAACCCTTAAGAATGTCAAACTTCCCATACTAGTAGTGTTTCAGCTCAAAGCATTAGCCACAACATTAGCCTTCCTGAGGTGTTTTAAAATAGAGATATCGAGTCCTTAAGCAACTCTAACCATCTATGTTGTCTCATATTCAGATTAGACTGAGAAAAAATATATTTGAGACTCTAGTGATCGATGAAGATCTCACAATGCACCCTATAAAGATAATGGTACCAACACTTCAACATAAATACAACTGTAGCCAACTCTATGTCTTTGGTAAGGTAGTTTCTCTCGTGTACCTTCAACTATCTAGAAGCATAAGTTATCACCTTCCCTCTTTGCATCAATATACCACCCAAACCCACGAGCAAAGCAAGAATTAGTGTTGAAGTCAATAAATCCTTGAGCTTTTGAAAACTCGCCTCACACTCCTCGGACCACTTAAATTCCACATCTTTCTAAGTCAATCTAGCCCATGGGGTTGCTACAAAAGAGAATCCCTAAATGAAACATTGATAATACCCCACCAAACCAATGAAACGCTGAATCTCAATCACAAAGGTAGGCCTAACCCACTCACACACGGCTGCCACTTTGGTCGGATCAATCATAATACTCTTTTTTGAAAAACATGTCCTAGAAATGCAACAGAATTGAGCCAAAACTCAAACTTTGAGAACTTAGCATATAGTTTTTCTTCCCTCGATCTCTAAAGTACGGTACTTAAGTGTTGAACATGACCGGCCTTGCTCTTGGAATAAACCAACATATCATCTATAAACACATCATAAAAATATCTAAATAGAGTTGAAACACTCGGTTCATTAACTCCATAAAAGCAGCTAAGGTATTGGTCAATTAAAATAACATGACCATGAACTCATAATGCCCATAGCGGGTCCTAAAAGTTATCTTTGGGATATCAGACTCCCGAACTCTCAACTGATGATAGCCGGACCTAAAATCAATCTTGGAGAATACTGAGGCACCCTACAACTAGTCAAACAAATCTTCAATACAAGGTAAAGGATCATTATTCTTGATAGGTCACTTTGTTCAATTGGCGGTAATCAATACACATCCACATAGTGTCATCTTTCCTCTTCACGAACAATACTGAAGCACCCCAAGAAAATACAGTGGGTAAATGAATCTCTTTTTTAGAAAGTCCTCCAATTGTTCGTTTAACTCCTTCAACTTAGCTAGAGTCATCTGATATGGTGCAATAGAAATGAGCTTAGTTCCCTAATCCATATCAATATCAAAGTCTATATCATGATCTAGAGGAACACCAGACATATCAGTCGAAAATACATCCATAAACTCCCTAGCAAAATCTTATGGTCTCCTAAGATGAGTACTCCGAAGAAACAGCTCAAACATAGACTAAATAAGACAAGCAAACATTATCCATCAGTTGGCACACATGCATATAAGAAATAACTCCCTTAAGATAGGAGCTAGGTGCTCTAGTCCATACCAATTAAGGCAACTCTAGGAAAATAAAGTCACAATATTTGCATGATAGTCAACAATAGCATAATGAGGTGATAACCAGTCCATACCTAATATCACATCAGAGTCTACCATATCTAACAATATCAAGTCAGCAATAGCATTTCTCTCCATAAAGGTCACAATACACCCCTGGTACACTCGATTCACCACTAAAGATTCACCTACCGGGGTGGAAATACAAATAAACTCAGCAAGCAGCTCACACATAATATCAATATCTAAAGAAAAATAAGCTGACATATAAGAATAAGAAAAACCTGGATCAAATAAAATTAAAGTGAAATTGTGGCACAGTAGAACCATACCTATGATAACTACATTAGAAGCCTCTACCTCAGCTCTATCTATAATAGCATAGCAAACTCTACGCCACCACTAGAATGTGGGCCTCCACAAGATCAACCTCTCCCTGTACCGTGACCTCCTCTGGCATTTCACTTTATGTTCTTAGAAGTGTCTCTAACTGTTGGGGTTGGTGTGTGACTAGAGCGAAGGAGAATTTATGAGAAATTCATCAAAAAAGAGAAGAAACTCATTGGGTAGTGTCAAGAATCTAGTCTAGTCTTGAATTTGTGGAGAAATTGATTATGAATTTCATGGGTATGAGTGGAAATGAGGATAGGTGATTTGAAGTTGAGAGAAATGGGTTGAAAACCCCTCTTATGTTTTAATTAGGTATGGGTAAAATTAAAATGGGTCAGATCAAAATTGGGTAAGCTGACTTACCATCCACAAGCTCGTTAATAGGTTATGATGACCTAGATGGGTCGTGGAGGGCTCCATAAGTGAGTACTTAGAAAAGAAAAAATAAGAAAAACAAAAGACTACCTACCTGGGTCCATAAGAAGGTCTATGGTCTGTCGTGTGAACCACCGCTCGTGGAGCCTTCTGTGAACCTTAGGTTTTCCAAGCTCCCTACATGTGACACCCAACACGGTCGTGGTGGACTTTCCCTCTGTGTAAGTACCCATGGTGAGGTGTCTTTACAATTTGATGCTCGAGATAAAAGAAATCAACCCAACAATTAAAACCACCATTAAAGCTTAAAAGTAAGCTAGGAAAGCCCCTGTGAGATGAAATTTACCTTCACACGATGATCTTCATGTTTTCCAGAACACTCCAACACATACCCATTATCAATATGAACCTATAAGACTCGGAATCACCTAAGTCGGAGCTTTCTAGCTCCAAAGATTGAATTTTGAAGAAATGAGAAAGAAAGAGAATTAAATTTGAGCGAACATCGCAAAAGGGCCATTGCAAAAGCCAATATAAGCTTCATAAAAATGAATATTGTCTAAGTAGAACTTGTTGGAAAAATGGCCAAATGGCCATAAAAGAGGTCAAATGGTCGTAAAAGTGGCTTCGTAAAAGCCAACAAATGGTCACCAAAGCGGCCATTACAAATCCTAAACTCTGGTTTTAATGCTTCAGACTTATCCTAAGTCCTAAAAACACAAACCATACATGAAATCGGATTGAAAATGACATTTGGGATCAACGGTCCAATCAAAATTCCCAACGAAGGTCATTTTGACAAAAAGTGAGTCCCACACCCAAGCATAATTTTAAACAAAAATCAACCAAAAGGGTTCAAAATGAGACCAAAAACCTCGGGACATGCATGAAGGTTGTTTTGGACCAAAGTTGATGTCCTAAAGTTAACTGCACTAATAAAAGTCTTATCCAAGTATGATCTCTAAGAATGTTGACCAAAGTCAAACTTAGGCCAAAAGCTTAAAGGCTAAAACCCTAATGGGATAAACTCACACCGATTGTCTCAAGAACCAAGATGACCATGCTCTTAGCCTAAAATACCATTTTTGAGCTGATGGAAAAGTTAAAATTACATTTTGAGGCAATCTTTCTAGAGTTTAGACTAAAGTCTTAAACACTAAGAGCTCTAAGACACAAACTGGCATAAAACAAAATAAAAGACCAGGCGATCGAACTGTTAGTGCTAGCAAGTCATAAATGACTTGGGGTCACTACAGAAAAGTCCTAAATGATGAAAAAATTGAGAAGTAGAGAAAATGACTTAGAGGGTCATTACAGCATCAACTATTGAAAGAAATTTTGTCGCAAAAGTCAAGGACATTGTTGTCTTAAAGCATGAAAAGAAACAAGGATATTCGGCTCGCAAGCTCCACCAAACCCTAAGGCACCCTCACGAAGCAAACAATGCCAGAATAGAAGTAGGCTCCGAAGAAAATCTCAAACTTACTACAAAACCCCCCAAACACTGCTCCAATTCCTTCCTTAACACCAGTTCCCACAAAACTATCAAAATCACCCGAGAAAACCATAACTATATAGAAACCACAAAACTAAGCTACCTAGAATCATAGAATAAGTCATTCAATTTCTTCATCTAAAATATTGGTCTCAAACTCAAAACCCAACATCATTAGACATAAGGAGAATCCTTTCAATCTTTAGTTATTCTGAACATCTCTCACATAAACTAAATCCGACTTACTAGACTTTACAACACAAGATTCAAAAGAAATATTTGCACCATCTGAATAACGAATAACAACAACACCAAAACAAGGAATCCCACCTAGGGAAAAAAACCAAAACCTATAATTAGCTCTCAAAATCAATAACGTCAATCTAAAATGACTCTTCCTAAAGCATACCACCCTTCTCCGAAAGGAAATCCTGCTAACCATAGGATTGCATCGACTCCAGCTCAAATGACCTTCTTTTACAAAGAAATACTTCTATAAAACCAATGGCATAAGCCCATAAGCTATTCCTCCACCAAAATTCAAAATCAACCACTTTAGTTTAAGAAATTCTAAGCTGGTAGGCAACCAATAAACATCTTGTCATTGATAACCCAGTAACACCAACTCCACTTATGAAACCCTACAAGCTACCAAGTATGACCAAATAAACTTCCATAGTGCAATCATAAACTCATATAATCTATTAACTACATTGATCCCAACCCATAGATGAACCCTTTAAGAAACATCTCACTCTCTAACCCAATTCAACACTCCAACTTACCAACCATACCTTCGAAAACTACTACCACCATTGCAGAGAATTAACCACACTATTAACATGTAATAATGTAGAACCACACCTCTAAAAATCCAGCTATCCATAACCAATTTCCAAGATTCTTGGAAAAAAGAGCTTAGGAACATTGAATGAATGAGTCATTACACCGCAATTGAGGAAAGACTATTGCAAAGTAGGAAATGATTAACTAGAACTAACATGATCTACTCAAGGCTACACTAACCCAGCATATGTAACTACCTATAGCCACCAATTCTAAACCATAAAATGGAAGAAACAACACGAAACAAAGGCAACTTCTAAGCTTACTAGGTTCAACTACAACCCTAAAGGTCACACCTACCAGTACACCCCCTCTTTTAATAGAAATCTCACACTAGATAATAAGAACAAATGACAAAGACAAATCTTCTATACTAAACAATACAAGGACAGCAAAACTCAACTGGCATAAGCAAGCTATACACAAAACTCTTAGGCACTATTCTTACCACTACAACAAACATAAATCAAATACTAAATGATCCACCACTAAAAGAAATTAACTACAAAATTAAGGTACATATACACAAATTCAAGTAAGGCAATCACCAAATCATAAATTAACTTTTTTTTACAAGTTAGGTAAGCATCAATGGGCACGAAGACCCTAATTCCCATATAATACAACCAAAAAAGATCCTAGATAGGAATTCACATAAATATAGTTGATACCTAGAGCCTCATCCTCCATATAGCCTATAAAAACATAAGGTGAAATGAGCATGAACCTGAACTAAATAGTTGTACTACTAATTGTAATACTCAAAGTACTACCTCTAACCATAGGTTTCATAAACCTAAAAGGAAAAATTGACCAAGATAACTATGTAATGGCCCCACACTGAAGACACTCTTTATATTGATGGCCAAGACTTCCATAAGCAAGGCAACCCACATGAGCTAAAGTCTGGTATGGAGGGTATGACAAGCTACTCTGGATACCTCTACCCAATTGAATACCATGCCTCACACTCTCGGGGCTACTTCTTATTGATTTTCTAGGGGACCTATGAGTTTGATCTTGCTGAGCATGTCATCTATAATATGTGGTTGTAGGACATCCCTTAGCAAAACCCCTTAACATACTACATGTATAGCACCTCCAACTAAATACAACCCACTGAGATAGTCTGGCTAGCATAGAATAAACCCTAGGACCTGAATGATCAAAAGGCATACTCTAAGTAGTCTGTTGTGAACTTTATACATAATGGGCACCATAACTTATCATAGAACCACTTGGAATTCGAGTTACCCCTACCATATATCTAATAGGTTTAGTGTGAGGATGACCCTTACTAGATGATACCTACCCCAGAGTGAAATACTACCACTACTATGTTAATGGTGAGTCCTTTTACCTCCATCTCTATAAGTCTCCATATATGCATGCTCTACGACCCTTACAAAACTAACCACCTTGGGAAAAGTAGACCTAGTTGCTATCAAATACTCTAATATTAGATGGAGTGAAAAATTCAATCCACAAATAAATCGTTGAGTCATGTCCTGCTCTGTGGTAAACAATGTGGGAGTATGCCCAATCCACTAAAGAAACTCAACCATATACTTAGAAACTGATGAAGAACCCTTCTATGGACCTAAAAGTTCAATTCAAGGTTGTGAGCTACTTGGTGCGCCCAAAATTACTCCTACCTGTGGTGCATTCTCATCAATACTCAGAATCTCTAATGTTGAATCTAAGGGAGTTGAGGTGGTTATAAGTATTACTGAAGCCTACACCAAGTAATGAAAAAGAAGTAAAAAGGAAACAAGTAATGAAACAAGAGATATACATGGTGATGCCAGCCCAGAACCTAATCACGATGACACTCTATGAGGAGGACAAGTAAGACAAGGCATAATAATAGAATAAAATACAGATATCACATAAAATCCTAGAAGGCCATATCAACTCAATCCTCGCATAAAAGTATTAGATAAAGCAGAACAAGAGTAGTAACTACCTTCAAATAAGATACCACTCTTTTTATCACCACAAGTTCCAAGTATTCAAATAAGTGTCCTTACCAGACACTTATATGCCCAGAAGGTTCACAACAATCAAACAAAACTCATACAACATCTCATACTACCAACAGGTACAAACAAATATATTGGTGGTAGGAAATGCATATGAATGAGAGTTATGCAGTCAAAACTAGTAGTACTATCAGTGTTATATGCCTTCTACCAAGATATATACACTTATTTCTAGTTCTAGATAGGAAGTATGACCCAGACACCTCTCAGGATTACCATTAGGGGCTTGAGAATTCCCCAATATACTTTCTTGGTCTCGATCCAGGACTTATATCCATATCCTTGGTCCTATAGGATCCACTTCATCATGGTAATCGGAGATAAATAAGCCAAATTTGTATATAGAGGGTTAGGGACTCATTGACCAAGCTAGTACAAAAATGAGCACATCCCAAATGCCTCTGTTACATTTTTAGGTAGTAAAGGTAATACGACACCCATTTACAAAATCAATAATAAATAATTTGGGTAAATACCTAGTTTCCTCAAAATGATTCCAAGAACCAATGCATGCACCGGGGTTATACTACTATCATGCATGAGAAAGAAACCAATGTAGTGCATGTCATCACCAACATTTAACCAACACACACAATCACATACAAAATAACACTATAAGTACCTCACTCTTAGAGCTAAAAAATAATCTAAAAAAGCAATCAATCTCTGATCAGGGCCTATGGATCAAGCATACTCCACAAACTCTAAATCTACTTCAAGATAGATTCCTACATTTGAACCACCTCTAAATGTCTCCACATTATCAAAATGTAGATCACCTTGTCAATATGGATGTTTTGACACCAAAATTGCATTTATCAAAGATAGACTCAAAATTAGGTCTAAAATGGAAATATGAGACCCATGATGAAAATCTCAAAATTGTCTCTGTAAAAAAAATCTACACGACTTATAGAGTTTCTATCCCAAAATGGGATACAATTTAATGCTCAAAATGGAAGAGATAAACCCAAAAATTAAAATCACTATTAAAGCTTAAAACCAAGCTAGGGAAGCCCTTTTGAGATAAGAATGACTTCTAGCTGATGATCTTCATGCTTTACTGAACATCCCAACATGAACCCACGATCAATACAAACCTCTAAGACTTAGAATCATCTCAATCAAAACTTTCTAGCTCCAAAATTAATTTTTTTTAAAATGAGGAAGGAAGGGAATTAAATCTCAATGATCATCATAAAAGCATCCAAATGGTCACAAAAGTGTCAATAGCCAACACAGGCTTCGCAAAAATGAACCCGCCTAAGTGGTGCTTGTTGCAAAAGTGACCAAAAGCTTAGAAAAGAGGCATCACAAAACCGAGAAATGATCACAAAAGAGAAATCATAAAAGCCATAAAATGGTTATAAATGTGACCATCGCAAAAAAAATCAAAAGTTTGCAAAAGTGATTGCACCAAAAACAACAAATACTAAACTACGAATACACAAAACATATATAAAATCTTATTGAAAATAATATTTTGGACTCAATGGTGCAATCAAGAGTTTCAACAAAGGCCATTTCAATAAGAAGAGGGTCCCACATCCAAGAACCACTTTAAATCAAAATTCACCAAAGTGCTCAAAATGAGACTAGAAGTCTCAAGAGATACACGAATGGTCATTCTATACCAAAGTTGACATTTTAGAGCTAATCACATTGATGAAATTTTTATCTGAGAACAATTTTCAAGAATATTGAGCAAAGCCAAACTTAGGCCAAAGACTTAAAGGCTAAAATGTCTAACAGCATAACTTGCACTGATTATCTCGAGAATTAAGCTAACCCAGTCCTAGCCTAAAATGATCACTATGAAGTTGATGGAATAATTAGAATTATATTCTAAGGCTGCCTTTCTAGAATTTTGATCGAAGTCAACCGTTCAAACTCTAAAACACAATTGGCATAAAAATAACTGAATGAACAGGAAACTAAACTATCAGTGCTAGCAAGTCATAAATGACTTGGGATTGCTAGAGAAAAGCCTAAGTGCTAAAACAATTAAGTGAAGAAGATGACCTGGAGGGTCAGTACAACGCTACGGTCTACTTACTTTAAGATTATGCTTCTAATACAATATGTAGCATAGCTATCTTGTCATTTAGAACATATCTGATGAGTTATGTTTCATTCCTTTGTACTTATTTTCATTAATTCTACTTGAGCCTAGGGCTAGGATATGAAGACCTTAGTTTAGTTGCAAATTTGTCATCTTTGCCATTTTTAGCTTTATTAACTCGTTTAGGGAGGCTTGTTTGATGATTTATTGTAGTAAGTATGATTAGTACTCTAGAACAAGTTTTGGTTAATCCTTAGTTATTGTAGCAGCTTCTTGTAGAAATTTATAAGATTTGGTACTTTTCGCTAGTGCGGGGCTATGAGGCAGTCTTGATATAGTGGTTTTCACCTACTAGACTTGTGAGATGATGTTATACCTATCTCATAGTTAGGTTCCTGATCCCTCTATTTATGGTAGATAGTTGTTTGGTGGAGCTAGCTTGCTTGTATTCATTAGGTGGTACTGATAGATGGGTCTAGCAGTTCTTGAGTTACCTTTTTAAGCATCAAATTTTTTTATAATTTTCCTCCTTGGTTACCTAGTAGAGTTGTGATACTTATGGTTTTCATTGTTGCATTTGTGGAGTATTTTTAGGGCCCTAAGTCTTGATCAATGGATCAACTAGATTTTAAGTTAGCTTCCATGCTCTAAGGGTAGGATACTTGTAGTAATACTTTGTATATGATTTGTGTATGTTTGTTGAATGTTAGTGATGGCATGTGTTGCATTGGTTACTCATTCATGCATGATTGTAGTATGACCTGGTTCTCAGCATCGTGTTAAGGAAACTTGATTTTTTTACCTAGATTATTTTTATACTGCTTATCTAAATAAGGGTCATACTACCTTTATTGGTTCTCATTCTTGTGCATTTCCCATCACCACCATATTTATTTGTACATGTTGGTAGTATGGGATATCTTATGGTTTTGTTTGATTGTTGGGTTAACACACCAATTTTGTATAGCTAAAATTGATCCATCCTTAATATGATATAAGATTGTGATCAATGATTCTTAATTGATCATGGGTATTAAAGTCAATTTTTTAATGTGGGAATAAATTTGGGTATGAGCTAAGCTAACACGAACCCTTTAGTGCAAAATTAAGTTAAATATTTTCTTAGCGATTGAGTTTCAATGTAAGATTTTATAAAAGTTAGGTGGACCAATGACTTTTAGGTTTTATATACATGCTAGGATCAATTTTTAAGTATTTAAAGCATGTAATATGTGATTTAGAGTCATAAAAGATCTTTTACATCAAGCCAAGTCCAAGAAATGTCTACTGACTAAGTTTTCATATGAATTGATAGAAGGCTCAACTTCAAATGATTGTATCTCCTAAAATATATTGATTTAGGTGGATCATCATAGATCCAATTGAATATATTTGAATTATCTTTTCAATGCATCTAATGTTTCTTTAATCAAAGATCGAAGTAGAAGTTATGACCATTTTACTAGATACATGCAGAACTATTTAAAGGTCCACGACACCTCCGCGACTCAGAATGGACACGGTATCTTCTGGATAAGTTAAATGATGTCTTTTTGTTATGTTTTAAGGGTAATTTTATCCTATAACCTTTGGGGATTTATTTTAATGTCTCAAAATGCATAGAATATCATATTTTCATAAGTAAAACCCTCTTCTTCACTTCTAAACTTAAACGCTCAAGAATTATCAAGTTAGGGTTAGCTTTCAAGATTCATCATCAAGGTAAGTTATTCAACATAAATTTCAAGCTTTCCAACCAAAATTTCTTCATCTATTCATGAATCGCTAAGATAAATCTTAAATCATAACCTAGGGTTTCAAGAAAATGAATTCAAGAATTCTAAGAATGGATTTCTTGATTCTTCTTCTTCTTCAAGAATTAGGATTCTTCATCAAAAACTCTAAAGATTCTAATTCAAGAATCAAAGATAATCCATTCAACTAATGTCTTTCCAATTTCTTCCACTCTAAAAGAACTACATAAGGAAAAATAATTCTCAAAAACAAGCATCAAGGTTCAAAGATCAAAGATTTTCTCCAAGAAAGATAGTATTCATCAAATTTTGATTGTAATATGAACTTTTCATGTATGTAAGGCTAAAAAAAAGCATGGAGTTGTTCTTCCATATGCCCCCATTGATGGTTATAGAAAGATTGTGAACTTATTGAGTCTTTATGCATGTTCTTGAAGGTTTTCTTGTAACTACATATATTTTATGTATTTTTATATGCTTGATGATCATCATGAACTTGATTTACTGAATAAATATTTTTACATAAATTATTTCATAAACCCTAGATATTATTTAACAAAAGATTGCATGAATGAACCTAGAGATTTAGTCTAGAGCCTTGACAGTTTGATTGTGATTATGATAGTGATTGAGTATGATGATGATATTGATAGAACTTGATTATCTTGAGAGTATTCATGATTGAATTCAAATTATTTTTCTTAATTGAAGTTCTCTCAATGATTGTCTAAACCACTCTTTAAAAATGTGATTGAAAATTGACTGGATAGTTGATAGGCCGAAAGACTTGATTGTGATGATTGATAAGAGTCCTTATGAGACTTAATTCTTAGTTAGATTAGGATTGATTATTTTATGTGTATTGAGTCTTGGGAGGAGTATCGAGCACAGAATTGAGTAAGAGTAAGTCTGACACGAACTCAATAATTACGTTTCCAAATATATGAGTGAATTGAATCTGTTAAAGTCTAAATGTTTCCCTATTTTTATTGTCCTGGAACAATATGACTTGATTGGATTGATGGATCCATGATTGGTTAATCGTCCCTTACCTTAGTAAGGTATTGTATGGATGTGGAAACAATATTGCTTTGTTGTACGATCATTGGCTCATAAGTGATTGTTGTTGGATAAGAGAAACTCCCAAATAAGTCTTGATAGTACTCTGATTGGATTGAATTTTATATGATTGGTCTCTGTCTAAACCATATTTTTCTTTATACTTTTGACATTCTATTGAGTTCCTTATCTTTTTAGTTGAGTCTCTTGAGTTGAGTTGAGTCGAGTTGATTGTTAAGTTGATGGTTGAGTTGAGTATCCTTGATTGTGTTCTTTCCATTCCAGCTAGTTTACATACGCATACATTTCATGTAAGAATATCCATTTGGGCTAGCATCTTTTCATGATGCAGAGACAGGTATTAGAGATCATCAACAGGCACTTCATTAAGGATCTTATCTCCTACTAGCTGATTGGTGAGTCCTTCCCTATATTCGGAGGATACCACTTATATCTTTCTTACTTTTGAGTTTAATACTTTCATTTTGATTTGAGGCAGTCATGAACCTATCATTGGCACCATCTAGACAGTAGAGATAGAGGCTTTACAAACTAGATAGTGTTGAATTTGAGGTGATATCTCTATTATGACACTTGATGTTTGAAAACTAAATGTTTTATTTGGAGTTTGATTGAGATTTTCTTTTTTAAAATTCTTTTCCCTATTGATTTTTCTTTGAGATTGCCCATGCTACTATCTTTTGATTATTTAGTGACTATTTCACTGTATGATTGGACTAGTGATCAGGCCAAATGGTTCACTTGGAGCTAATAATGGTTTTTAAGTTCCTCCCATGCCAAGGGTACCCTCCGAGGTGTTACAAACTTGGTATTTGAGCATAGAGTTCAAATGTCTTAGGGAGTCTTGATCATGCCCAAACTATAACCTCTCAATTGAGGTATAAACGGTTGTTGTTCAAATATAAAACCTAACAGTGGTTAGGGTTGATCCTATGAGGAATATGGTCTAAACTTAGAATAATCAAAATACTTAATATTAATTAATCGAATTACTTCCTGAAAGGGGGATTTTTGATAAAAAGCAATAATTACGCCTAAACTAATGCCAAACAATCAATGCAAATGTTGTGAATTCGGTTAGAGAAACAACTAGGGTATTGTGTTCCCCATGAATTCCAAACTCAGTATACCCAAATAATCATTACCTTTTCTAGTATGTAGCATGCAGAATTGGTAAGTTATGTTTACGTAACCCTTTGATCCGAGTGATAGAAAACGTTTACCACGTGACTTGATCCATCTATGGGTATCGTATTACTAACTCTTATCTTGTCCCACTACAACCTTCCCTTGATTTGTTCAAGTTGATTATATGAGTATAATCATGTCAAATCTTGTTATTCTATACTTATTCCCATTTATTAACCCCCCCCCCCCCTTGATTCAGTAAGTAAGAATAAGGTGAGTTCTAATATTTACAACCATTAAAATACATTCAAAATAAAGAGATAGATAATACATACATGCACACATTCCAAGGATAATGAATTATCTAATTTTACTTTGTTAGTTCTTCATGATTTCCAAAACTCTAGTTGTGCATTTAACTACTCATATTTGTTGTAGATGAGAGAATCATGTTATGGATTTGCATAATTAAACACGTACAACGAGGAATTGATGAACACAAAATCTGAATTCTTCACAAAAATCACAATGTTATAATGCAAAGATAAAGTCAAAAGTAATTCACAAAAATCTCCAAGACCAAAGTATCAATCTCAAATATTAAGTTCTGGTCGTTCTACCTGCGTTCTCTGTCTAAAAAAACTAAAAACCTAATTATAATAAGTGAAAACCAAATCCTAAACGAAATAAGAAAATTGGAATCAAGAACTTTGAAGAACATAATTACGGGTCATAGATGGCATCACAACCCATGACTTGGCTTCGTAGACTGCACTCCTAAAATTTTGTCTTCAATATATGAACCTCTCCTATGTCTGTCTTTTGACTTATGGCCCGTAGGAGGTTTTTTCTAGTATCTCTTCATCAATCCTTCAAAATCTCCAATCATCAAGGCACGAACTAATGTATGACCCATCACTTGACTTACGACCCCTGGAAGCCTTCATCTAGTAATGGTTTTGCACTTATGCATATTTTCTGATATTCAAAACATGACAGGTATATGAGCTATCAAATGGTCTATGACCTATCTGGTACATATGGTTCCAACTTCTTAAAATTAATCTTTCAATAGATCTAACCCACAAAACCCATTTATGACTCATAGAATGAACCACGGACCGTAAAAGGTCTCGTAATTCAGAGAAACTGCAATCTACTCAACTTATCCCAAGAACATCCAGACTTCTGTAATCCTATAAAATCAACATAAAACACATCAAACCTACTAACATCACTTTGAGAACACACAAAATTCTAAGCATAAAGCATCAAAAGTGTTATATTTTGGTGGCACATCAAGTCTATGAAGCTATGTCTAGTAGAGTCCTTATTATTGGCGTGAAGCATACCACATTCATAATAAAGAGGCTATAATACATAAGGAATTGTATCACTTCTTTCATATTATAAATCGTACAATAGAATTATTCCCTAAGAAAGTTATGATGATTCATGCATTGCTCTAAACCTTTCAACTATGTCTAATCTACAAGGCGATAGAAATAATAATGTTTAGACCCTTACCGATGAGTTCCTCTATGATAAAGTTATCAAAATGGTAGGGAGACTGCACCAAGCTTGAGAGAATTCGACTAGTGTCCTAAGTTGATTGATTCGAAAGAATCACTCTTACTCATGTGAATTGTGCATTTTGAGTTAGATCAAGATGTATCCTAGGCTCTTGTATCCAAAACTTGCTTCCGATATTATCCGTGAGAAGAACAATGATATCTCTAAAAGTGTAATATTACCACCTAAGAAAGTGTAATTTAAGGTTTTGTAATCTATAAGTAGAATTGAGTCATCCTAGAACTAGAAGGATGACATTTGAAAAGAAGAGAAAAGATAGTACGAGTGGTGGTTGATTGAGGCTTGTAACTATAATTATGTATCTATTAGGAAAGTAATGAGGTTATGAGTCCATTTCCATAAGTTTTGATGAAAGAGTAGTTAGTACCATCCAATTTTCTTGATGAGATATAGAGAAAGAGTTATTGTTAAGATGTGTTAGAGTGTGGTCAAACAGTAAGAAGCTTATGTTGATGTGTGATAGCATTTGTATCAGTGAGGGTGAAGTATATATACTGAATAAGGGAACAGAGTACTTTCAAGGTGATAGATCTAAAACTAGGCTTATGATTCTAAAGGGAGATCTCCATGAGATTCGTAGAGTTATGAGCTTAACAAGGTAAAGAGGTATAATGAATGGGTGAGTAGAACTTGAATTTTGAAGCAGAGATATGATGATCGATTATTCATTGTGAGATTTTAGTGGGCCTAGGTTCCTAATTTTTACCTAGTAGTTATAAGTTGGAATATGATGTACTGCCAAAATACAGCACTTTTAATGCTTGAAACTTGGGATTTTGTGCATTCTCAAAGCGATGTTAGTATATTTGATGTTTCTTTTTATTTGTTTTTGCAGGATTTCAGTGTTGGCATAGTTCTGAGCATGATATGTAGTTTTGCACTAAAGAGGCAGTTTATGAGACACTCTACGGGTCATGGGTCATTCCACGAGTTGTAGAGAGGGTCTCGTTTGTTCATCTAGTGAGGGGTGCAAAAGTGAAGTCTACTCTATGAGACCTGAGCACGAGGCGTGGACCAAAATATGGGTCGTAGAGTGATCTCATGAACTAAGGCAGTTGAAAGTAAAGAGTTTCTGAAAGTGGCTCAGACGAGACCCTTCACGGGTCGTGGATGACTTCACCACTCATGAAGGAGGTTTCATACCCATCTTCAGTAGCTCAAAATCTTTTCACGAGTCCCCGACTCACGAGCCGTAAATTGTCATACCGGTCATAGCGAATGCTCGTGATCACTACTGGCACAGTTATCCTATTTTGTTTTGACTTTTTATTTCTAGTACTATAAATAGTTTTTTTAGGTTTTTTTATGAATATAGAGAGGAGGAACGTTCAGAAAAGAGAGAAAAAAAGTACTTGTGAACATCTTTTGTGATTTTTAATTAATTCAAGTCTGCAATTCCATTGAATTTCCAGATTTTGCTCATCAGTTCTTGTTGCGTAAGTTATTTAATTATGTATACTCCCTACATGATTTCTTCTAACATGATAAGGATGCATGACTAAGTCCACAACTAGGGTTATGGTTACCATGACGCACTAGCAAAGTAAAACCAGATTACTTGCAATTTCTTCAATGGTGATTAGGATGCATTAATTAACTTCTTCAAATTAACTGAATTTAACAGAGGCCTACGTTAGAAATTGCCTAGTATCACCTGCCTGATCCAGGAGGTGACGAATAGGAAAAGAAGTAATTAACAAAGGTTGATTGACTATTTTTCCACTAACCAGGCTACTAGGGGTAGTAGTTTTGGTCTGAGATGGAAAGTGAGGGTTAGTAACGATACACTACAGAGACTGATCCAGTAATGTGATGAGATTCACCTAGATGCTTGATCAAGAATTTAGGAGAACATAACTTACTGTCCTGCACCTATACACCAAACACGAGTTGCGAGTATCCAAAAATACTTAGCTAGGAAGTCATGGGTAACACCTCACCCTAGTTACTTTCTCTATTGGTTGTATTCAAAATCCTTGTAGTTAGGATTTATTTTTACTACAATTCCCATCTTTTTAATATTTTAGTCATTTTTATTTTCTCCTTTGTCTGGGAGATACTAGAGTATATCTAGTCAAGTAACTAAACGTGTGCTAATCCAGGATCTACCTTATTCCTCGTGGGACCAACCCTAACCAAGTTGGGCTTAAATACTTGTACGACTGCTTCAAAACCTCCTAGTAGGGATGGGTGTTAAGCGTAAGCACAAAGTCGGCACAGCATTTAATGGCGCCGTTGCCAGGGAATACGGCTAGACTTGATTAGTACAGTGTAATTTGATTGATTGCTCTGTATTTTCTTAATTTTATATTTTTTATTATTTTTTTCTGATACAGGGTTCAGGTGATTGGTGCATGTCAACGACCAAAAATTGAGGTACTCGATTTCTTTTGTTCCTAAGATTGAGCAAACTAGAAGGTGAATGGCCCACCAACCTAGTAATGATGGGGAGAATGCAGCAAATATTGCATTAAATCCTAATGCAAACAACTCGCCAATAGTCATCCCACAGCCAGAGGGACTCTGAGCTGCAGCAAATGATTGAAATCAATATCAGCTTAACCCAATGGTTGTAGATGTCGCTGGGGAAATAGTGCTATCGCCATTGCCAAATGACATGAAATTTTTTGTCTCAAGTGGGTTGTTGCAAATATTTCAAAACCGTGGGTTGTTCGCAGGACTACCATCTGAGGATCCGCACAATCACCTGCACAATGTTGTTTTTGTTTGTAAGAGTGTAATAGAAAACTAGAATCTATCCACAGATATTGTTGGGCTCTGTATATTCCCATTGTCTCTTACAGGCAATGCAACATCGTGGTTGGCTGAGCTCCCACAGAGTTCCATCACAAGGTGGGCTAAACTATAGACAGCCTTTTTAGAGAGGTATTTCCCCATCTCCAAAAAGCTCAAACTAAAACAGGAAATAAACAACTTTGAGCAGGTTCCTAGCGACTCGATTGGTATTACTTAGGAGCGATTTTCTAAGTGTTTGAGATGGGTTCCTGACCACAAGATTGTCCATGAGACTCAGGTCAAAATCTTTTATAGAGCTCTTGATAAGAATGGGCAAGCAGTTGTTGACACCATCATGGGTAGTTCGTTCATAGATCACACTTTTCAGAAGATTGTTGAGCGACTAGAAAGGGTGGTCAAGATCAAACGTGTATGGGGCACCCGAGATAAAACCACAACATGGATTTTATTTGTTATGACTACTACTCCAGTGTTAGCACAGGTTAGTGAAGAGGTGATGCAAGAGCTCGCAGGATCAGTACCAATGTGGAGTTACTGAGGAAATAGAATGCTGAGAAGGTAAATGTCATTGCTCATAAGCCAGTCCGGGAACCTATGTATGAGGAGTCCTACTTTAAAGATAAGGTTTGCTTTGTGGCAGAAGAGATGGGGGGTTTCCAACCCAATGCTGAGAGGTTCACCCAGGACTACTGGAGCCAAGGGCAAGGAAACAAAGGTCAGAACTTTGATCGTGAGGCAGCCTACAACACCAATAATAGGAATGGCATCTATGATCAAAATAGAGGTCAGGAAAGAGATATTTAATGGGGTCTCAGGGATGGTTATAGAAGTGGCACTTATGTCCCACTCTACAATCATGATACTAGAGCTGATTTGTCTAAGGTCGAGGAGATGTTGGAGATGTTGATGGAAAATCTTGATGCATAGGATGAAATGCTGAAGGAGATGAAGTCTGATATCTCCAGCATAAATTACAAGATCGAGTCTCATTCTGTGGCAATTAAACAGCTCGAGCAGCAGTTTGACCAAATCTCAACCCAGCTCAACCAGTGCCAAAAGAGTACCTTACCCAGCAATATTGTTCAAAACCCAAAGAATGAAGGACAGTGTATGGCAATCACTACACGCAGTGGGAAGTAGACCACTGGCTCCGATGCCTACATCTAAGGATGATTGTCATGATGAGAGTGTTGTTAATGAGCGGGCAGAAATGGGAAATATCAGTGTGCGGATTAAGGGAAGCAATGCATCACTAGAAATTTCAAAACCCATCCCTCATCCTCCTCCTCCTTTCCCTCAAAGATTAAAGAAACAGGAGGAAGAAGGAAAGTTCAAACATTTCCTCAACATTCCACTGATCGAGGTATTGGAGAAGATGCCCTGGTATGCTAAATTCATGAAGGACCTGGTGACAAAGAAGTGCACCATTAGTCAGGATCTCTCACACGAGCTCTAACACTGCAGTGCTATCTCCACATGGTCCTTGGTGCAAAAATAAAGAAGACCCCGGTACATTCACCATTCCTTACACTATAGAGGATGTAGAATTCGCAAGGGCATTGTGTGATCTCAGTGCCAGCATTAACTTAACGCCCCTTGTAATATTTAAGAAGCTCAGCCTGGAAGCCCCCATACCAACTAGTATGTGACTCTTAATGGATGACCGCAGAGTGAAGAAGCCAGTGGGGATCTTGCATGATGTCCTCGTTAAAGTTGACAGGTTTATATTCCCCGCGGACTTCATAATCTTGGACTACGAAGTTGACTTTAACATTCCAATCATTTTAGGAAGGCCTTTCTTGGACACTGGTCAGGCCTTGGTGAATATGAAGTCTGGCCTTCTCAAGTTCAGACTGAACAATGAAGAAGTCACCTTCAACGTTTGTAGATCAATAAAAAGGGTTGATGAGATTCAGATAGAAGTTTGGGCTATTGATGAAGTCTGAGTAAACAGACAGCCCGCGTCGTGTCATGATGTTAAATCAGGCACTGCTTGGGAGGCAACCCAAGATATTTTTGCAATAATTGTAGTGTAGTGTTAGTTTTTAGCATTAGATATTAGATTAGGCTAGGTTTTTGTATTTTTGGATGGTGAATTTTGGACAATGGACTGGAATCGTATAGGGTAACAGTGTATTTATACAGGTTTTGCAGGTACCATACCAAGTCAACCAAACTTTAGTGGAAAAAAAGCAAAACTAAAGTCCACGGCTTGTTCCATAGGCCATGCTGCATTGCACGACCCGTAGACCATTTTGTGAATGCCTCAGGTGAGCAAGGACAATAGGAACCTTAGTCCATAAGCCAAACCCATAATTCGTATGTAGAACTAGGGGTCAAGGATTGGGTTCGTGGACCCCAAGTAAGTACTTAAATTTTTCCTAAGTGTCAAAGGTCATCTACGAGTTGTATAACTAGTTGTATCCCATCATACGACTCATATCATGACTCGTGGGTAAAAAGAAAGAGTTAAAGGGTTGAGGTCTTTCACAAAACCCCAATTCATGAGCCATTGAGCGATCCACGACCTGTAATTGGGCTTTCGTGAAGCCAATAACCCTTCAGTCAGACCCGACCCGATATGCCTTAAATAGGGGTCAAATAATTTTGACCCCTTTTAATTCAAACCCGATACCTGCAAAAACCCTAACCCCATCGATCCTACGTCAAATTTTGACCATTCTCTGTCATTCCACGTCATCGTTCCGCCTAATATTCTGGAGACCCCCTCTCCCTAGGATTCCTAGCCTTACTCCACCCTCTCGTCACTCTCCTGCTAATTTCGATTCAATTTGGTAAGCTTACGATGTCTAGACATTACCCTAATTGAATTGTGATTACTTATTGAGTATTGACCTAGGTTTGGGACGGATTATGGTAGTTGAAGTCGGTTAAATTACCTTAATATGCTTGCCATGAATTTGAAATGTTAAAATTAGGGTAAAATTGAAATCGGAAAAGTGGGATGGTCAAATTATGTGATAGCGCTTCCACTCGGTCGTGTTAATCATGTTAAAAATGCGTACACATGGCTCAGTGGTCGTACGCGTAGAGATGGGTGGTAGAAATGAGTGAAATGTATTATCGATTATTTTGATGGAGTAGGGTGTGTTTAGGGTCAAACACCTTAGGATAAAATCATAAATTGATGCCTAAATCCTTGTGCGCATATATTTGATAACGGATACAATTGGTCACGGCAACTCGTCGAGGTAATTTTAAGAAAAATTGATACACTGGAAAGAGTTATGAGGGTCTTTCATGACTCGTGGATCAGTCTACAAGTCATGATTGCCCCTCATAAAAGGTTCTAGTAGCAATATTATCTTAGGGTCTCATCATACGAGACCCTCCACGATTCATGGACTTATCTACGAGTTATAGAAGGGATCTCGTATTAATTGTCAGTACCTAACCTGACTCAGGACTTACTTCCACGACTCCATCTATGACTCGTAAAGAATTCTACAAGCCATGGATGGGTCTCATGGAAGATATTCCAATAGGCCAAATAGGAGTGTACACTGATTTATGATACCCTCTATGAGTCATGGATTTGTCCATAACTTGTAAGTAGGGTCTCATGAGACCAGAATTTTTCTAGTTCATTTCTAAAATTTTCTTGTATTCTTGATTGATTGTTTACGGAACTAACTGGTTTTGTGATTGTGTATCTTCCAAGTACTATGGCCCCAAAATCTAAGAAAGATGAGATACGAGCAATGAAGACTCGCTTGTAAGATGAGACTACTGACTCGGAGCATGGCCCAAGACTAATGGCTCTGTAGAGGAGCTTGGCATCCATCCAGACTCCAATATAGAGCCATGTCAGACTTGGGTGACTTCCCTACATGCTCCATCACAGGCTATTATAGTTTGACCTCTCTAGTTTGATGAGGGAGGGGATCAAGCTAGCAGTAGCATCAAGATGACCTCCTTTGAGAAGGGTTCAGGATCTGAGTCATAGGAGAGGTCAGATCTAGCCCTCACGCACTTGAGTCATTGCCAGATGCAGAAGATACCAGGTGGTTCGTGGAGGGCATACATACCATCTTCACAGAGGATATTCATCCCACCAAGGTAGGCAGTCCCGCTCGTTCTATATTAGAAGAGTCTCGAGTCATCACCAGAGGGCTCGATAGTATCCCAAGGCTGGAAGACATGATCATATAGTATGGACTCTAGTGGGTGGCTCAGCCAGTAGGAAGGTACTCATCGACATTGGTGAGAGAGTTCTACACCTCCTATGCCACCACGATATACTGCACTCTTCCCAAGGGGATAAAGCCTCTCAACCAACCCAACCTTAAGGAGGTTCGAGTGCAAGGCCGGATGGTAGATATTTCAGACGAGACCATATGGCTCATGTTGTTTGGACCCAAGTTCGTGGCCTCTAGATCTACAGCAAAGTTCGACCACAGAGTGGGGCAGACGCGTGACTTCGGCGTCATAAGGGACTCAGAGAGTTGGGCCTATTTGATGAGATAGGTGGCTACCCAAATTGCTACACCTAGTCCAGACCGTGTATAGGTAGCCACACCCTTGGAGCCTATTGTCAAGGCTTCTCTCAGCTTTCCTGCCAAATTTGGTGGGAGGTAATACGCTCGAGGATCCAGCCTACGCTTGCAGACAACACCCTAATATCAAAGAGAGTTGTTCTGGTAGCCAGCATCTTAGTTGGCTATGCCATCAACTGGGTCGCTCTGATCGTAGATCATATACATGATGCGTCCCTAAGATGGTCCACGGTGATCCCCTTCCCATGCTTGATTAATAGATTATATTTGGCAATAGGGATTCGTGTTATACATCACATGGATGTCATCTTGATTGTGCAGCGCACCCTGGATGCCAACCTGATCAATGTCGATGAGAATCTAGTTGCTATAAGGAGGACACTGAGGCCATACATAGTACTTCCAGACCTACCTGCCTCCGTACCTACGACTGAACCGTCTAGCTCGGCCATTGCATAGACTACTAAAAGACCCCCACAGATAGAGACTGTTGAGGGGAGGGGCCACTATTGCTACAGTTGCTATCCCAGAGTTGGTGTTTCCTTTATCACCCCCTGCCGATATTGCATTTGTGTCAGCAGTATCATTCCAGGCCCTAGCATAGAGATTGGTACACGTTGAGTCACAGTTGACTCAGCTTCTACAGCAGTTGAGGCCCTTGGTCTTCCAGGATGTTTCAGAGGTGGAGAATCGCACGCAGGCGTTCACCATCACAGCTATCAAAGAGGTACTTGCACCAGTGGGCGACCGCATCAATGCTTTCGAAGAACGGATCCAGACATACCTCCGCATAGCAGCTCCGGTTGATCTATTGGCCATGTAAATGAAGGTTCAGTAGCTCCAGGATGACATTGTTACAGTGTTGGTTGCACTAACAGGTTTTCCATCTACTACACCAGCTGAAGCACCTATCATTGACCTATTCACTTTCAAGGATCCTACACACACTTTCTTCTAGAAGTGGCCTCGCACAAATAATTCAGATATAGAGCGTCAAAGTATGGAGCGGACAGAGAAAGAGAAGGTGAGGATCGCTCTGGCCAGATCCTGAGAGGAGGAGCTGAGGATCGCTCTGGACAGATCCCGAGAGGAGAAGGCTAGACCAGAGCGCTCACGACAGATGCTTAGAGGCATGCGTTCCTCCTATGCTGCTCCAACAGATGAGCATTTTACCAGGTCTATTGAGGGTGGATAAATGAGATCGAGAGAGGCGCTAGGCCCCCAGGTATGTTCCTTTTTGACCCCTGTTCTTTACATTGTTATTTTTTGTGCATTGAGTACAATGCACATTATATTTTATGGGGTGTGGGTGGTTATACGGCCTAGGTGAAGTTTGAGTAACCTTGGCCTATAACTACCCTGATTTTTGTTTTCCAAAGGGTTTTCTTGTCTATGTTCTTTCCCTGCAAATTTTATTTTATGTTGAACCAGCATGTCTAGGATGTTTTAAGTAGCATGTGTAATACATAGTATTGATACCATTGGCATAGTAAGTTTTTGTGTAAAAATGATACCCACCAAATTTTATTTTGTTTTGTTAATCTGTTACTAACCATGTATGATTAGGTTATCCTTATAGTGTTTGTTCTGACAAGGGTGTATCTGTAATAAAGCGCATGATCTAATTATTTGTGTAAAATATGTAAAGCAGTGCCATGAGTAGGTGAGCATAATTGCATGATGTCACGACCCGGATAGGGGGCCTAGATGTGACATGGCGAAGGAGAACTCGAAATTCCTCGATCAAGATATCATAGCATCATTACACACATCATCGGTTCAGAAATGCGGAAGCTAAGCACATAACACATAAGCTCTAAGGGATTAGAGACTTGGGACTCAAGCTATGGGGACATTTTCGGGGATGGGATAAACATGAGTTCACGTAACACATAACAATACTCTCTAAGGGGAAGGGTGAGTGGGATTCTACTATGGGGGCACATCGGGATTATGGGACTTTCCACATAAGCACATAGTCATTCACATCTCCCAACATATAAGTCATAAGCATGATCGATAACGATACTCATAATCAAGGCTAATAAACATAATTTCCATAAGCATAATATTCAACATAACAAGTCGACGTACAAGAGTTTAGATTGGTCCATAAGCCTCTACATAGATTAAACGGGGCCTCGATATAGTATGAGGGTCACCCTCAATACATAAATGAAATAAACGACATAATAAAGCTAGGTTGATAGAAAATGGCTATTTCCCTTGAACAAAAGGGCTCACCACTAGTACAAGTCTTCAAGAGTAATCACACGTCGTTCGGTGGAATATGGAAGTCATCGCCGGCACTTACATAGTTAGAGCATGTAGAAAAGAGTATGGGTTAGCACAATTAAGTACTAAGTATGCGGGCATGCAAATGCATATGGACATGAGCCTATAGCAACCTACATGTCAAAGGCACATATATAGAAGTGAATATAAGAAGTGACAATATATCAATATGCTATGTAAGTCATGATGCATGAATGCCATAATGCATAGTATAGAGGGGATGGAACCATAACCAATATCACAAGTCCATGTGAGCTACCACATGACCTTGCCCAATGAGGCTTCCCATTGGAACGGAGAAGACTACTTGCCAAAGGTAATCTTCACCAAACCTTACGACCCGGTCATTTCGGTGCGATGGTCACCTTCCTTACGACCCGGTCATTTCGGAAGGGTTTACATAACATAGCATATCATAATATATCATATCATATCATTTCATATCAAGGGAATACCTTATGACCTGGTCATTGCAGTCGCAACCTATGTAGGCCCATATTTTTGGGAAAGGAGTGGGACCCTTGAGATAGCCCACTTACTACTCCAATCCTTCTTGGTACTAAGCCATCATCCCACAAAAATATGTATACGTATATATATACATGCTTTTAAAATGAAACTTGACACTTAAACTTCAAATCATGCATACTTTGTCTTAGGAGCCAAACATACTTTCAAAAACTTCATGCATACTTAACAAGAGTTTAACATAGTTCACAATCATGCATCATGGGGCTAAAAAGCCAAACCAACATTCATGTCATGATTCATGCACAAGAGTAGCTCCATATCATATCATATCAAGATGGTGCAAGCACCCAAGATGCTCCAAGAGCCATATCATATCAAGGGACTATGTGATCACAAGTCTTACATTACAAATCATGGTCAAAATCATGTTAGGGACTTAGCCCACATCAAAACTTTCACAATCAACCCATGAATCAGGCATGCAATGCAATGAGTGAGGATCAAGAACATGGGTAATGGATTTCAAGATAAATTTCACAATTGGAAAGGTATATCATCATAAATTATGTGAAAATCCATAAATAGAGCTTAATGCAAGTTACCCATTCTTAATAAAATCATGAAAGGGACTTGCACTTTGATTCATCAAGGGTTTCCATAAAGATTCATAAATTCAAGCTTAAAATATGTTTAAATAACATAAAAAACTACAACATACAATTCCCAACACTAAACTATAACAATAATTGAAGAACCCATAACTTAATTGAAAACTTTAATACAAAATTTAAAGGGTTAGGGTTCTTAGGTCTTCAAGGATGAAAGAGGATCCTTGAATCAAATCCCACATACCTTGATATCACCAAAGGAATTGAAAAATTGATCAAGCCTAGGTCGGCTTCCCCAATTTCTTCAAGTTTTCTTCAATGGAGGTCAAGAGAATTTTAGAATTTTCAAAGTGAATGGAGGAGGCTTGGAACGGATGAAAATAAGTTAGGGTCTTGATTTAAGGGTTTATGAGACTTTAGGATACCTAAAAGGGGCCTATTAATTAATTAAATCATAAAATTACCATTAATGGATCGGACCATTTAACTGAACACAGTGTCACATGGCTGCTACATTGCCCGTCAAAATGACTCACTGGCCATCAACTCAACCATCAAACTTGCCTTAGAATTTTCTTTAGCTCGAACTTTTGGGGGACTTTATGGACCACTTGATGAGGGGTTTCATGGGCCATGTGGCTTCACACTGACCGTGTACTGATCTGTGAAGCCCTACTTGGTCCATAAAACCACCCCACAACACGAACCATCCACTGCCCCACCGAACGGTCAGGTTTACGGACTGTGGGGTGGTCCGCGAGTCATGATTTGGGTTTTGGGGTGGGTACTGGCCACCCCCAGCTCACTGGACCATATCATGGACCGTGATAATTTTCACAGACCGTGGTCCTTGCCTTGGGCCATTTTAAGGGTCTATCTCCAATATCTTCTGAATTTCAGGCAGTCCCACTCTTTTGGCCATAACTTCCTCATCCAAATTCTGAATCGAGTGAAACCAATTGCGTTGCGAAGATAATTCAAAGATCTGAAATATGATCTATATTATCCCACACGGTTCAGCCCACATCAAAAGTTATGCTATTTCAAAGCCTACTGCCCAAATGGCCTATGTAGGCTCCAAAATGTTCCATTTTGCGTTCGACCACTTAAACTCAACCCGTGGCTACCAAAATTCAAACATGACCATTATAAAATCATACAAGACAAACCATAAGGGGTTTTGGAAATTTTCAGGTTGTTACACTACTAGTCTTGAGGTTGAAGATTCAATTAGGGATTTAAATAGGGCTTTCTTTTTCTCAATTCAATTTCTTATTCCTTATTCTTGGTTATTAAGGTATGTGAGATTGATTCATGGTTCTCCTTTCAACCATGAAGATCCAAAACTCTTTTTTTCAATTTTTATGAAATTAAGCTTACTTTGCAAATGGGTCTTTAAATCTATTGTTGATTTAATTAAATTGAAGTTTGAGATGTATTTAATTATTAATTTTAAAGTGAATTGATCCCTAATTTGTTGAATTCTATTGATTTTATGAAGGTTCAATTATACATGTCCCCTAATTCTTTAAATCTATGCATGAGTGATATTATTTAAGCTTTGATTATTGATTTAACTATGCATTTCACATGGATTATTCTTATTATGAGTTTAAATTATGAAATCTAATTTCCCATGCTATTCTCTTCATCATTCATGACATATGCATACTTGAAACTTAATTTTGATGAAACTCTTGTTATGGGCTTAGTCCTACCTTGACTTGACTTGACTTGATTTTTTGTAAGACATGGGATATGACTAGAATGTGATCACATCTTGTCTTGACTTGGTTTTTGGGCAGAATTGGGTGATTACACCATCTTGCACTTGTCTTGAATGAGCTACTCCTAAGCATTTTCCCTTGCACTTGTTACTTGAACTCTTGTTTGCCTTTTTAGCCTAACCTTGCATTGCATTTTTAAAGTACTTGTCATTCATTTGAAAGCATGTATATGTATATGTATTCTTGTGGGATGATGACCGAGCACCGATGGGATTGGAGAAGTAAGTGGGCTATCCCCAAGGGTCCCACTCCTTTCTCGTAAACTATATGTCAGCATAGGTATCTTGATATGATAGGACTTGAAAATACTTCTGAAAAAGACTAGGTCGTAAGGAAGGTGTCCATCACACTGAAAAGACTAGGTCGTAAGGTGTGGTGTGACTACCCTTGGCAAGTAGTCACCCTAATCCCGCATGCGAGGGCCTGACATCGGGATTTCATGTATTGGATCACATGGATTGTGATGTCGATTACGTCTCATCCTCTATACCTTAAGCATTATGACATTTCATGTATAATGGATTTAATGGCATACTAATATACTATTCTTTTCTATATTCTCCTTCTATATGTGCCCTTGTCTCTAACTTACTTTGTAGGTTCATGTTCATACGCATTGCATGCCCGCATATTTAGTACATTCTATGTACTAACCCATACTCTTCATTTACATGATCTAACCATGTAGGCGTCAGAGTTGATATCTATCCACCTTTTGACGGTTAGATTGGTGATCTCGGATTGTTGCTTGTGGTGAGTCCTTTACTTCAAGGGAAAAACCCACCTTCTTCTATCTCATGTTTTGTTATGTCTTTTTTCTATCTTATGACTTAAGGGTGAGCCCGGGTTATGTCGTGGCTCCCATCTATGTAGAGGAATTGTTGGACATATCAGATTCTATTGTACGCTTACATAATATGCTTGCTTGAGATGCTATGACTTTGTATCATTCTTTGACTATGATTATGCTTATGCTATTATGATATGTTTAAGGAGAATGTGCTTATATCAAAAGTCCCAAGTCCCTCCTTTCCCCCATAGCTTGAGTCATACTTACTCACCCCTTAAAACGTACTTGTTATGTGTTATGTGATTCATGCAAATCCCTTCCCCTACAACATCCCCATAGCTTTAATCCAAAGTCCTAAAATACCTTAGAATTATATGCTACTTGTTATAATACACACTTTTGAACCAATGATGTGTGAATCGATGCTAAGATGACTTGATTGAGGACTCTCGGGTTCTCATTCGCCATGTTACATCTAGACCCTACTCTCGGGTCATGACTGAGATAGAGTCAGATATGTGTGCCCGATTCTTTTAGTTATTTGAGCCTTCAAGTACGCCCCTTATCTCATATTCAATGACGTATATGTTTTTAGTAATGGATGATGTAATGACCTTGAAGGTTAGTTTTGGTATTTTTGACCAATTTACTATTTGTCTTTCTCAAAAGTTGCTTTGGATCATTTTTGGTTGAGTCTAAAAGTCAGATTTTGAAAACCTCATAAAAAGTTGGAGTTTTGCTAAAGAATGAATTTTTAAATATTTAAAGTTGGAAATTTTGAATTTTGAGGCCATTTTAAATTTTGAGTGTCAAAATTTGATTATGTCAATTCCATCCATTTCAGAATGCTAAATCTGATCTAGGAGAACTTGCAGAACTGAATTCGGAGTTAGATCATAGATTTGACTTTGGTCAACATTCAGAGTTCAGGAGCTTGAATCGAATTTTTATCAGTTCTACTGGTTCCAAGTGGTGAAACTAATGCTAGAAATGGCTTCTTTGTAAGTTTTAGAGCTTCCGAGAATATTTTATATTTTTTAGTCTAAAACTAGTTTATACGATCTTTCTCGAGTTTTGGGCCAAGGAGGCTCCGAATACGAGTCTTGATGGTTCCATTGAGTCAGGAATGTCATTTTTCTTAGGGTTCCACGCTTGGTTTGTGTTCATGGGGTTCTGAACGAATTATCGAGGGTTCGGTTTTAATTTTTGTATGTTGTGTGATTGTTGGTGCATGGCTATTTTTGGTGCAAATAGCACCCTTCTTCGCATTCGTATGGACTCCTCCATGTTCGCGTAGTATAATGGCACTTGACCTCTGCGTTCATGGAGCTGGGGCTCGCGTTCGCGGAGTACAGGCAGCCATAACTCCTCATATACGGAGTGTTGAGACTCCTGAGTCTCCGTGTTCATGGAGTACATTAAATACCTGAATCAATTGCTTCTTTAAAATGATGAGTTTGAATTTATTTCACTATTTTTAACTCTCCAAGCATTGTTTTCAAGAGAATTCTTCAAGGTTTTCAAGGTTAATTGATTGAGTAACTATTTGTTAACCTATTTCTTCTATTCCCATTGATTTAATATTGTTTGTAACTTATAATTTTGGAATTTTAAAAGTGGAATTTTAGAATTTTAAAAGTGAAATTTTGGAATTTTTGGACTTTTATTTTCCAAACTTAAATTGATGATTTCGTCTTTATTTTAGCTTCGTTTTCAAAAGAATTTTCACCGTTGAACTTCTTATTACTTGATGAACATTTTTATGTATTAATTTCTAGATTTTGACAACTTTTTCTGGCATGGAATTTTTGACCATTTTATCTTTTTTATTCGAATTGATTGATTTTAGTGTCATTAGATTCATTATTTGATTGTGATAGATTTTGGTGATTTGGAATATCGTAAAAAGGGAAAGCTAAGGATTTGACTTAATTCAAGATTTTATATAAGGCAAGTGGACTTCTAACCTTTTGTTAAGTATGATTGAATCTTGTATGCTCCTATATGAATATGACTAAGTACTTTGGGGTAGAATTGTATCATCTTAGGTTTGATCATGAGATTTGATTTGGGTATTTGTTTATATGGTGATTTCTTAACTTGTGAGTTAATTGCGAATTCATAATCTATATATGATCTTGTGAATTATTTCATATTGAGGTGGTGGTGGATTTTATATTGTGATACAGTTGATATGGTGATTGATATCATACAGATATATCTATGAGATTGATACTATGATAATATTGAGATCATTATGGTGTTGACATTGTCATATCATTGAAATCATGCACTTTGCATCCTTTTGTTATTTGTGCATTTGATACTTGTGATGGCTACGATCGAGAGATGAGCAAGGTAACATGTAGGTTAGTGGTGAGGTCTCTACCAGTTGAGCCGAGGTAATATACCGATAGTCCGAGGTCATTTTTGGATGTGTCCAAGGTCACTTCCGGATTGGTTCGAGGACATTTTCAGATGGGTGAGCATTGGCCGAGGTCTTTGCTGGCAATGTTCCCACATATATGGTCCCTGTGTGGCCACCATGGGTGTTGGGTTGATGCAATCAGTGGATGTGTTTCGTAGGAAAGACATGTATCACGATTATGTGATATTTCATCGTATTATTTACATATCATGGCATCCACTCCATCTCATGTCATATCTGTTTGGTATTATTATTGTTTTGCTTATGAAATTGTAAACCTATTGTGCAATTGACAAGTGTATCTGTTCAACCTATTTTTATATATATGAGTTGAAGATATTATGTCAAATGATGAGTATATCTAATTTATTGTGAAATGTATATTATATTATGCTGGGACTTTTCTAAGTACAAGGTTATAGTTCATGTGTTTATGGTTGGGAGTTAAGGATTTCTTGTGTTCTTGATTGCTTTACTTTAGGTTAGTTCCATTTCGCTGAGTACCTTGTTGTTTGGTGTTCACCCTTTGTTGCATTTTTTTAGGTTGTGACCCCGGTCCTCCTTACTAGATTTTCTCCCTACAAGATCAAGCTTCTGGATTATTCGAGATGTAGCTGCCTATATCCCCGATAGTCCGTCAAAGATCCCATTTTCTTTTAATATATTTTGGTCTATTTGAAGACCAAACATTTGAGACATATACTTCATTTGAGAATTTTGTATTTAGAGGCTTCTACATGTGACACTAGTTTTGGGATGATTGTATTTTTTTTTCCATTTATCTATCTTATTAAATTCTTTATCTTTGCTTTTATTATTGTTGTCAAGTTGTTTTGATTTTTGGATGACTCACCTTGGTGGGTTAGGTGAGTGTCATCACACCTGGATTTTGGGTCATGACTGTAGGCCTCATAAGATTGTGAAGATGGTTAGCAAGGTCAAATATGAGTTGGAGTTGTCATTAGAAATGAATACGATTCATTTGGTGTTCCATCTGTCAATGTTAAGAAAGTTCATGGGGGATCAATATTCCATAGTCTCATTGGAGGATGTGAGGGTTGAGGAGAATTTGACATATGAAGAGGTTCTGGTTGAGATATTGGATAGGCAAGTAAAGATATTGAGGAACAAAGAAGTAGCATCCGTTAAAGTCCTTTAGAGAAATCAACAAGTTGAAAGTGTGACTTGGGAAGCAAAAGCTGACATGGTGAAATGATATACTTGTCCTTTCCACTCCACTCAAGCCTAAGGTAATAAGATAATTGTTTTTAAAGTGTCAAGTCATGTATTTCAGCTATTTGATGTCATGTTGCATACATTCATACTCATGATAACATGTTTTGATGATATTTGGCTCATAAGTTTGAAGTTTTCATGAAAATGATGTTTAAGGTGCATTGATATATTTATGTTTGAGATGAATAGTGTTTTGTTTTTCCCCTCAAGTGTATTTTCATAACATTTGAAGATGAATGTTCCCAAGGGGGAGACATTGTAACACCTCCCATGCGACTTGAAAATGTTCTTATGGTGTATTTCTTGAATATCATAAAATTGGTGCGTTATTTGGAAAATATGAGTTTGTATTCTATTTTAGGAGGTAAAATTGTGTAGGAAAAGGATTGTCTTTGATTTTTAGATCGACTATATCAAAAAATAATTTTCACCTGAAATTGTGCTCTCTAGAAGGGTGCGCGACCAATCTGTGTCATGAAGTTGGTCCCCGATAGTACAAAAGTGGCATAAACCCATTCATAGGTCAAAACAGGGAAAAACTAAACTTTGCGCAAAAATGACCTATACGAGAGCAAGTCCGCGTCGCCCACTTGTTCCCTCACTGTGTAAAGTTTTTTGAAATCTCCAGATTTAAGTGAAGGAAATTGGGACATATTATAACACCTTTATATATGTAAATCCTCACATATTCTCATATTTTTAGCCCTTTTCCTCTCTCAAACACCCTCAAATTCCTCTCAAATCTTCTAAGTTTTCTCTCCCAACATTCATCAAAATTTATAGGGTTTCCAAGACCACTCGATTGAAGCCCAAGATTCCAAATTAATTCCTCAAGCTTTTTCAAGTCTCCTTCATCTATGGGTTCTTCCACCCATGGAGTCCCAAAATCTATTTTACTAAATCCTTCAAGTTTCAACGGTAATTTCTTATGGGTACTTCCTATTACTCCTATTAAGCATGATTTATATTGCAAATTATCATCTAATGAGTTGAATAGCATGATTTTCTTTCAAGAGTTTTCTACTATGAGCTATTTTATGATATTCAAAGTTATGAATGTTATGATACCATGAGATACTATGAAATTGATGATTTTATGAGATGAATTTCATGTTTTCTAATCTAAGTTTGAAGGATGATGTGAATGATTGTGGTGGGTTATTTAAGAATGATTTAAATTGATGATTTTTATTAAATTGATGCATAGTCCTCTTAAGCACATGATGCTAAGGTTACATGCATTAAATCCTCCAACTTTCATATCGAGTTTTCTCATGAAGTATGATTTCCAATGATGAGGGTTCAATTAAAAGTTTATGAAAGTTATGAAGTTATGAATCCTTTTGTGAATGTTAAAGATGGTGATAAGGACAATTCTCAACAAAAATAGATCCCCTTGTGATAATGGTCATTCTCATATGATGGATCGTAATTTTAGATGAGCTACTTTTTATATGATGATGTCAGGTTTACAAGTTTAGGACTGACTACAATTAATCATATGTTTTCAAATGCATTTGTGGGAATGACTTAGCATTGAATAGAGCATTGTGGTGAAATTCGATAAGGGAATCCTAGAAGCAACCTCATGTCTCATTAACTATGTGTCACTATAGGAGTCCTTGTATACTAGGCTAGTGGATCCATGTAGGCCATTTTATTCACTAAAGATGCATGTGTGAGTTGACGGAGTTCTACTTGGCAAGTAGTCTCTCCATGCGAACGTAAAGAGTTATGTGGGATCTCATGTAGTAGCTCTCATGGTCTTATATGTCGGTTATAGTCTCCTCCCACATATGCATGATGTCATGAAGTTATGTTTTATCTTTCAAGCATGATTTTATCAAAGCATTGTGTTAAACGTAAAAAATGACTTTGTTTCGAAAATTCGATTAATTACTCAATAAATTTGAATAAAATCGAATTCTCGAAATTTACAGAGTCGCCACTTAATTTTTAAAGTCAAAATTAAGAAAAACTTTATTAATTAATTTTAAAACTCAACAGAGAAAGTCTTAAAATTTAGAAAGAATGGGTTCGAGGTTCAATTTCTACTTTGAGAAGAAATTAATCACTCAAAGTAGCCGCTTACATGCGGTCAACCGGCGATTAGGAAAAATTTGGCTAACTATTTGGAAATTGACTGTTTAATTAATTTAAACATTAAAAATAATCTAAGTAAAAATAGAATTTTTAAGCAATTTAAATAATTTGAAATTGAGAGTTCTAAAACTCATTTGACTTTGCAAAGATAACTTATGAAATCATTTGTGAAGGAAAATATTTTCAATTATTAATAAGTGATCAAAATATTGAGAATAAAATAAAAGCTTAAAGTTTTAAAAGATTTAGATTTTTAAACTTGATTATTTTAAGAAAAGTTACTAATTTGAAATAATTAATTCTAAAATGAGACAAG